>JAVQJL010087457.1:0-33022 GCA_036024295.1 Nannoperca obscura
GTGTGTAAAAATGGAGAGGAGAGAGAGGAACTCAGTGCATCATGGGAAGTCTCCCAGCAGTCTAGGCCTATAGCAGCATAACTAAGGAGTGCCTCAGGGGTCACCTGAGTCAGCCCTACTATAAGCTTTATCAAAGAGGAAAGTCTTAAGCCTACTCTTGAATGTGATGAGGGTGTCTGCCTCCCGTAAAACACTGGAAGCTGGTTCCACATAAGAGGAGCTTGATAGCTGAAAGCTCTGGCTCCCATTCTACTTTTAGAGACTCTAGGAACCACAAGGAACCCTGCATTCTGACAGTGCGTGCTATTTTGGTTGCAGATTTTTTGTTATTTTGTTTTTCTAACATAATATAATTATTTAGTTTATGTTTTTAAGTGCTATATAAAACAATTACTATTACTCTTTAATTTCGAAAGTATTCTTTCTTGCCGACAGTTAGATGAGAAAATTGATACCTCTCATGTTTGTGCGCTATATAAAAATGCACAATCTGCTGGTTATCTTAACTTAGCACAAAGACCTGAAACAGGGCTGACCGAGCCAGGCTCGCTGTTCACCCTGTTCCCAGTCTTTGTGCTAAGTTAAGCTAACCGGCTGGCAGTTGCTCCATTTTTATTATACAGACATACATGGATCTTCTTATCTAACCCTCGGCAAGAAAGTGAATATTTGTGTGTTTCCCAAATAGTCGACCTGTTCTTTAAATGTGCATGATATGTATGACAAAAGCATGGTGTATTTCTTACTGTTTATGGACATGATCTCATATAATATGTTTGTCTCCTGGTCAAACACTGGGTGCACATCTGAATGTTGCTGAGAAGAGAGATTAAAATCTCAACACACAGGGAGGACTATGGAGGAGGAACCCTTTTAAATTTTTTTTACTTTTGATTCTGATGCCCAGTTTTTTGGAAAAGCTTCTGTACATTTACTTAAACTGAAACTAGCACTTTTAAGTATTTAAGAACAAGATTAGATTTTTTTCCCCCCATCTCTGCGGGAAGTGCAGTAGGAAGAGAAGGAGGCAAATAATTGTGTGCATTTCTGCTAACGAAGTCTCTTTTCTGCTCACATTTCCAGTGTCTGCAATGTGGTTCTTTTTGTATTGCAACATCTTTTTGTGGCGTCTGAGGCTTCCCACAATAAATCATTAGAGACAAGTGACAAACAGAACTGATGTTGCCCCCATACGTAACCATGGCCATCTGCTCTATAACATTTTAATCTCCTGTGGACACTTAAAGGAAGCAGCAGCTATTTTGTGAAAAGCAGTTCTTCAAGGAAATTAGGCATAAAAGAGGAATAACTTTAAAATGAAAGCGTTCCCTCATAGATTAAAAGAATTACTTCATCTATTTTTGTTGTTTCCTGATTTTTCTGTATTGCTGACTACTCAGTCCTTTAAAGCAATGTCCCTGTGTTTGGCTGCATGCTCAGCACTGATGTTTCAATTCAGCTGTTTTTCACTGCATGTATCCGTTTGAATTTAGCTTGAATAATCACAAGTTCTAATAAAAAACAAAACATTCATGAAACATATTGTTTTGTTGTTTATGGTTTAGTATATTTTTGAAGCATTTTGTTAATTTGCTCCATGCGAAAGAGTGTTATTATATTATTATTGTTATTATATGGCGCTATATAAATAAAATTGAATTGAATTCAATTGAACTGAATTCAATTCAACTGAATCTGAAAATACAGTCTTAAACCAACTTGAGAACTGTAGTTCCAATCCTCATTCATGTTTTGCCAGGTGAGCAAAGAATGCCCTGGTGGGAAGCTGTTATTTACCATGAACATGTTGTGTTATGCAAGCGGTGGTGTTCAAGGCGCTGGTGGTGTCTCTGGGGAGAGAGCTGGTTTAGAATCAGTGTGGGTGAGATGAGAATAGGCATCCAGAGAGGAACTGGGAGAGCACTGAGGACACTGTCAGTGGAGAGACAGGTGGACGGGGAGCCCACATCCTGGGACGCAGGGAGAAAGCTACCTAACCACACATACTGTGTACACACACACACACACACCATGGTAGCCACTGATCAAGGATCATATCCTCTAATCAGTATCAGTTCATGTCCTTCAAAACAAAGGTCCCTATAGCCTGACACATACAAAGGTCTTCTTCAGGATTAACTGTTCCTTTTATCATATGTAGAACTGTAGAAACTGTCAGAAATGAACGCACGAGTACTCTGTGGAGTACTCCATATCAACATCTATATTGAAGACAACATGACAATTTAAAAGAAATGTGCAACAATTGGAAATTGTGTAATGTGGCAGGTAAGATTCGACATGTAAAAGTGAAGATAAGGAAGTATGCTGATTTACGGGAAAGCGGTTTATTGTAACCTGCCAAAACTTTCAAAATATTAGTCGTACATCCATACGTAGTCTTAATGTTTGCAACAATTAAATAGCACAAAGGTTATCTTTGTAGCTATTTTTGGGAGAAAGTCTTCAATTGAGTGACTCACATGTGACTGATCTCACAGGGATTTATGTCAACAGCTATCATTTATCAAGTTCAAAATAAACATTGGTCAGATCAGTAAACAGATACAATAATAATGTAAGAATAAACTACCTGTAAACTCTGCTAGTGTGCAAAATCTAAAGGGACCACAGGCCTGATCTGGATTAAACGTAATCTTAAAGAAGAAGACTGGGTACACTGTATCCGAATCATTGGGTAAAAGGACAGCTGAGGATTGCGTCAGTCTCTGTCCTGGTTGCTGCACTCTTTGACAACAGTGATCCCTGACCGCCTGATCTGTCTCTGGACAGGAAACACAGGAAGGTGGTCGAGCACACAACTTCTGCCCTGAAAAGAGGAACAGTCAACACAGAGTCCTGCTGTTGAAAAGATTTGGACAAATCTTTGGTTTGTGAGAATGAAACATGAATGGGAGGAAATCCATTAATTTGTGATGAGAAGGACATTAAATGTTTTGAAATTTTAGAAAGTTAAACTTAAATATGTCCCTGCATTTTGAATGCAGGAACTTAAAGGCTGGATATCTTGGAGACAGACCTCTGTTTATTTCAGACATGACACACGTACTTTGCAGCACAGTGTGTGGTACAACAAAATCCATGCATTGTCGTACGTCTGTTTCATATTCAAACAAAACAAAACTTATCAGTAAAAAAAGAAGGCGATGGATGTGGGGGTGGAGGGGAAGACCAGGGTGGGGTGACAGTCTCTGGGGGAACCAGAGCCAGGGGAGCATGATAGCTGTATTGACATGCAGCTCACAGCTCAATGCTCATTGTGTGTGTTTGTGTGCGTATGTGTGTACATGCAAAGCACTGAGGTGACAGGATGTGGCCAGAAAGGTGATAGTTATGAGGTAACAGAAAGATACCTGGGAAACAGAGTTTCTGCCATCTCAACAGATATTGTGAATTTACTACTTTTATGACGCAACAAAACATATAGCAGACATTCTTCTTTAATGTACCTATTTTGTGTGAGTATTTTTGTTTGCATCTTTTTTTATGTAATTTAATGTGGTTGATTACATGTAACTCTGTGATTGATTGAGGAACAGGATCTTTGTGGTTTTTAACCTTGTTTCCAACTATATCGTTAGACCGACTGTATAAGTCACATTGATTACACAACCCTTTTCTGAGTAAGAAGCCACACACTGGCCAGGCACCAGGTGCTGCTGGGATGGAGATTATTTATAAATTGCTCTAAAATGGTTCCAGTACAGCTGAAGGAGCCTGTGGGCCAAGCTGTCTGCCGACCACATGCCTTAGTAGAAAGTACAGTGACAGTACATACTTCCCCCTTTGAAATACCAGAATCCAAACATGACCATCACATGACTGAGGTGAAATGACCTGGTAGCTCAGAAATAATATAATTTATACAGTGGATCTATTTTTTTCACTTTACAGTTATGTGACAGTGGTCGGTGCACTGTGTCATTCTGGATTTTTAACTTGCGTGATGATAAACATGGCGCACTAATAAAAATGTCTTTTGATCAAATTTGGATTGTTGAATGGAAACTTAATCTTGTTGAAATTGTGAACAATTTGCATGTTTAAAAGCAGCAACCCGATGAGAGGTTCAAATGTATTTTTATCTCAAGATTTGCATATTACCATCCTCTGCTGTGTCCCATGGAAGGACAGAAAAGGGAGCAGTCTGTGAGGACCACTGAAGCAGATCTGCAATGGCTAGTTAACCATGATGGTTTGCACAGTTTAGAGTTCACATCAATAGAAAGTGCACAAGGGAAAATCCTGCTTATGTAATTTAGGGCATGTCATAAGAGTGCTCAAAAGCATTAGAGGGATATAGTGAAACTTATGAAAAAGAGGAAATAGCCTTCTGTTAGAAGATGTGTTATAACTGAAGGACATTTCATTTGTAATATTATTTCTAATTACCTTTTTATTGTGTTTTTCTCAAAGATTTTAGCATGAAGGATTAAAAGGAAAGGCAGCAACTAATACAAACCACACTAAGCCACTATAGCTTTATATTGCCATCTAGTGGCAACTTAAATACATTGGATGGATAAATACAATTGAAATGAAGTATAGAAATGTATAAAGAATATATTTAAAACCACATGCATGTCAGGTCACAGAACAGTATTAAACAGTATTTCTTATTGAAAATCTAAATATAATTTTGTAGTTTTTATTATTTATTAACATAATTAAGACTGTTAACACCTCCATTTAATAATTGTGTTAGTTTTTGTTTGCACACATTTTACATTTTGTCTTTACAGTTGTAACTTTTTCTGTTTAGCTAGATATGTTCACTGACTTGAATGGTGCTTAAAATGTGTGGTAATCAGGACTAAAAAACTGGATTTTAGGCATATAAAAACAAAACTTCCAATGCATTTGTGCCACTGAAAACAAGCAGGTTTTAGCTCTACTTGGCAATGGTGCTCATCTTGATGAACGCTAGAGTCAATTCCATTCCCTCATTTTCCAAAATGATTCCTTCAGGAAAAGCAGATCATATCTATCTATGTGCTCTCTGGGCAAATTGTTTATTTGTTATTTCTGCTACATTATAAAGACGTAGATCATACACGTGACCACCACAATTACAGATATATTCTTGCGATTGCCTTGCTGAATATGTTGCGCACAAACTCTGTACAGCGATTATAACAATTATAAATGTAGTTTAAGAATAAAAAGAAAATAAATTATTTTGCATAGTATGCAACAAGTACATTTCTTACCACTTCAATGTGGCTGTATTGTCAGAGAACTTGCGTTGTGTTTATTCAACTTGACAACTGTACTTTTCTCTGTCACTCGTGTCCGTTGTTATTTCAGCAATTACAGCTGAGCATAAAGGAAAAGCAAACAGGAAAAAATAGATGAGGCCAGAGATTGTTGCAGTCAAAAAGAGTCTCAATGGAGGTTATTAGGGGAAAGTAATTGGGGAGGTGCATGTTAACTAAGGTTGAGGTCTTGTGAAGGATACTGAGTCCGATCTTATCTGGAAACCAGTCATCACATAAAACCACCGCATACTGATGCACAAACTTTTCATCATTCTGATGGTTTTTTAATTATTATAATTATTATGAAAATGCATCTCCCCCAAAAGCGCATATGCAGAATTTTGGGAGTGAAATAATTAAACAGTTTTGATACCAGGGAATGTTAGGTGAGGGTTTAACAGTCTTAGACTGTCTATTTAATGCGCTTTACTGTCTTTTTCCGTTTACTTTAATTAATGAGCCACACAAGCAGATGGCGAGGGAACCCTGGACAGCTCCAGAGATGTCTGCCTGAGTGTTTATGTGGCTTGTTTAGAAACTCTTTTTATTGCTAAGTCAGTCAAGACACGACTAATTCTTTTTGTCCTTCACTCTGTTACACACACACACGCACACATGCCAAGACTTTCCACACTGAGCCTAACGATGATCTTTACCTCATCTACACCCAATTACTCACTGACCCTAATTGAATACTTGGCAGAGAGCGCGGGTGGTGATGACGTGCACTGAGCTAAAACATCATCAGTCTTGGTCATTGGCCCCATTAGGTAGCTCGAGTGACCTATGATGTCATTATGTAGTAAAGTCGAGGAAACCAATGGACAGCATGCCTCGCAATGAAGATGCCGCTCACGCTTGTTTTTTTTAACGCAGTGATTTTAGAGCCTAACACGGGCACTATCTTGTCCACATGTCCACTTCGTGCATGTGTGAGAACCGCAGTAAAAGTAGTTTTCAGTTATATTTTGAGCATGAATTTCTGAGAGTTCCTTCAGAGTTTGGGGATGTGAGAGTACCTTTTGTGGTTTTAAATAAGCATGTTTCCATGAGAGAGGGGCTTTTTACTTGTGTCTCATGTGGAAAGAGGTTTTCGCATATATTTTGTTGTTGCAAAATACTGCAAAGATACAGCGAGAACTCGCACAAACTTGACCATGGACCTTGAAAAGGGGTTGTAGCAGGGTTCATTCTGAGGGAACTAATCAATTAGCTCACACTCAGACCCAATCACATTCACATTCAACACTGGGTCATGAGTGTATTGTCCTGTCATCCTCTGATGACAAAAAAAAGTGTGCATAAATGTAGACTACATGAGTGTGTAAGTGTATGCGATGAAGCACCAAAGAAAAAACTAGTTTTATTTTTGGTCGCACCATATACGGCCTTAGTCTTCAGCCGAGTACAACTCTGTAGAGTTTGGAGAGGGGACAGCTGTGGCTGAAGATTTACTCCACCTCCACTTAAAGCTCAGTCAAGGCAGCTGAGCTCTCAGCCTCTTCATCGCATCCTGGAACCAGGAGAAAATGATTGTGGAGCAGAAGTGGGGAACTGGTCCGCCTTCAGCCTCTCCCAGGGGGAGAATTACGATTTCCCGAGTAAATACGAACCCAGGGAAACAGTCTGAACAGTCATCCATCAGCCTGGGTGTCTGCATCCTCCTGAACAATGTGTGACCCCTGGGCGCAAAGAAGGTCAGAAGAGGGGTGACTTCCACCTTCATACACACACATTACAAACATACACACACATCACGCTACAGAGTCCTCAGAGTAAACCACTTCTGGGAGAAAAAAAAATTCCCACTGGATTTTTTTATTCATGAAACAATAAAAACTGTGTTCCCTTGTGATGTGACTCAACTCATAGTAATGACATCAACCATTTATTCTGTAATTCTGAAATTTTTTATCATCACATGTTAAGTTTTGTTTGTTTTAGCACTTGGTATTACGGCCTAATATATATAGTAATATATACAGTATACACCAATGCCTTATCCAGAGAAGTGGACCCAGTACTACTATCTGATGCACAAACATGATCATATAATCTGTTCCTAATTCCTAATTCTAAAAGTGTGTACATTTCTTGCAGCACCAAATTCTCTTAATATGTATTTAGTGTAATTCTAGCACACTTATGATTGTAGTGTATTAAGTATAATTGTTGTACTACAATTGTTGTAAAAATACAAACACTATAATTCCATCTCATACACCATAATCCACAGAACCGTATTGGTAGCTATGCTGTATAAGTATCAGACTAAAATAATCATAATTATTCTGCATTACATCTGCAAATTAAGCATGATTAATCTATGATTCGATAAAACAAACTGGGTACATTAATATGTATTTATAATTCAATTTCAATTCAATTTTATTTATATAGCTCTAAATCATAACAGAGGTTATCTCAGTGCACTTTTCATATAGAGCAGGTCTAGGCTGTACTCTTTATAGTATTATTTACAGAGACCAAACAATTCCCACCATGAGCAAGCACTATGTGACACTGGCAAGGAAAAACTCCCTTTTAACAGGCAGGAACCACGAGCAGAACCAGGCTCTGAGTGGGCGGTCATCTGCCTCGACGGGTTTACTGTATGTACTGTATAGGTAAAAAAGTAAATATTGCATGTTTTTATTTAGAGGATTAATACCTAAATTAAACAAAGCACAACATTGTATAATAAATAGAAGATTTTTTTCTTTCAAAATTTAAGCTTTATTATGTGGGTTTTGGGACTTTTTCTTTAATCTTTGTTGAGGTTTATGTCCACATTTTTTTAGGGCTTTTTCATTACAGTATATTTTTTCCTGAAGTAGCAATTATGCGTTTAAAGCTGCCTAAAGCTCTCAAGCTCTATATAATTTTGCAAAATTCACAAAAATTAAAAGGAAAAAAACCTTTCACCTATGATTAAATGGTCTATTTCAAGTAACAAAATACCAAACGCCACCATTATGTGTACTGTTAGGCAGAAGGCAAAGATTGCACTATTACTGTAGTCTTAGTGTGTAAAATTCTAAATGTTAGCAAACACACAATGAGGCATGATTTTAATATATTCTGATGCATGAGTCTGTTTTTGGGGGGTCCTGCTGATGACCCTAGCGCCACAGTGAATTCATCATCTATTGGTCTGATTTGTCATTAAGCCCAGCTGATTGGTGGGAAGGTTTATGGCGCTGTATAGACTAAGTGGCAGTGTGTGGAGGGATGGGATCTATCTGTATCTCTGTCTGGGATCCTGACAGCTCTGGCTTTAGTCTGCACCCAGACCTCCTACATGCATGTCTCACTGTTTACTGCCCTCTGCCTCACGCTCCTCCCTCTCTACACATCTATCATTTCAGCAGGCCCACACACACATATATGACGTACACAAATACAAATACGCACACACACATACACATAACCTAATTCAACATCTGAGGTTCAGAGGTTATTATCTCTTGATTATAACCTTAACCTAAAACAAAGTCATCATCCTAAGCTAAGTGTGACCATAACTCCTATTCTACCCTATATTTAATCTAACTTCTTAAACTTTTAAGAAGCAAATAATGCGTTATCTCGGATAAATGTCCTCACTTTGAATGTCTAAAACTCAACTGGCTCGCCCAGGGACTGCAAAACATGAGCACACAGAGATACTAGCTCAACCAACTCTCTTCGTACTTTTATTCTGACCTCCCCCTGCGTCATTGGGCTCCCCCCGTACAGATGTGTCGCTCAGAGACAGATTGGTGCTCATTCCACACGCAATTTCCTGTAATGAAAGCAGTTTGAGATGATGAGCTCTGAGCTAGCTGATGCCTGCTGGTGATACCTGGACACTGGGGAATTCTGCCCATGTCTGACCCCAGTGTTGTCCACATACTGTCATCAATGGACATTTACTGGGGCTTATAAAATAAATTGTGGTTAAGTGCTTCATTTGGTGTGCAAATCTTGTGTTTGTATGCTGTATGTGTGTATGTGTTTATTGATGGTATTTGTGTTTACGCATGTATAAAAATGTATATGCATATGTGAGAAGGGAATGGCTACTCAACCTCTGCTGGTGGGAAATAGGGAGATTGTTAAGGTCTGCTTAAAAACCAGGAAAAGGACCCCCACCCACTCAACCCCTCCACCTCCACCAATTTCATTCTTGCCCTGTCCATCCATCATTAGTCAGACTGACTGCAGCTCCAGGCCCATACACACTCTACTCATAACCCTTAAACCCAGCCAGCCTTCTCCTCTCACCTTTCCCACGTTAGCAGACTTCCTGGGAGAGCTGGAGCCATTTTTCTGGCCTTCTCTCTCTCATTCTCAGGAAATTACTTCTATCTCTGGCTACGTGCATACTTGGGTGATGTTTTTCTTTTTTTCTTCTTGCACTTTCTATCATTCAGCTAACCCTCCTGCACTGTGACAGCATCCATCTGTTATGGCTGGGGAGTAGACATCATCCGGGTTATTTACACCTCTTATTCGGTGCAAGTGTGTGAAAAAGTGGAGGGTGGAGGACTTATCTTGGAATACGTAGTGTTTTGTTCCTTCCTGTGCTGCCATGCATACTAAAGTACTGTAGGTATGGCATTTCAGAGGTTGTAAAGGGGTTGGTTAGCTACAAAATGCTGGTATCCAGCCATGCATCCACATGATAGTTTTTTAGATAGATTTTGAGATATAGATTTTGCAGAAATTTAGATTTTTGTGCTTTTAGCTAATTGCTATTGTCAGAATGCTAAAATGCACACAATGGCAGTACTTAGTGTGTATAATGTTTACCATGGTCCCCATTTTAGCATAGCGTGTTAGCATGCTGACATTTGGTACGTTGAGGCTGATGGGAATGCCATTCGTTTTGCAAAGTATTGGACAAACTAAAATCTCATGGGAAATGTTCCATGGTAATCCATCCAATGTTGTTGTTGTTGAGATATTTCATCCAGAAACAACCCACAGGCCCAAGCAACTTCTCTTTTTTTACTTTTTTACTCAAGAAAATTGACAAAACTCACTGTCAGCAGTTTTTCTGTTGGATTTCTGTTTCAAAATTCCATGTACCTCCATTGTGTTGTGGTGGAGGAGACATCTCAGAGTTAAATATCTGAAACCCTTGGCAAATAAAACATATGCATGGTAGGTACCGCTTCTGTTTTTATGGGCGTTTGGATGAATCAACCTTTAAAAAAAACAAAGCCAGTTCAACTGCTCTTTGGTATTAAAATTTTTTCAGCAATCTAAATGTTACTTTGATGTCACTTTACAAGTTAACATAACATTTAAAATAATATTACAGTACTGTGTGTATATGTGATGTGTCTGTGTGTGTGTGTGTCTGTGTGTGAGAGAGAGAGAGATCTTTGTATTTTCTTTTTTTTGTGGTCTCAGAGGGATTACCAGAGCCAGCAGATTGCTGTCTTACATGAGCATTAGCACCAGGTCACACAGACAGGATGTTGATAACATCCTACAAAACTCCACCTCTCTCCCTATTTCTCTCGTTCTCTGTCTGTCTGTCTCCACCATCATAAGAAAACATACCCACACAAACAAAAATAACATTTTATGTGACTAATGACAAAAACTACCTTGCAATACTTACTACTTTGCTGAATCATCCAGTGTCATCCATTTCTGACCCCACTCACTGTGGCAGACACTGGGTTGTTGTTAGGAAATCCCATCATTGGTTAAGATGCTAAAGTTTCACTCTGACTGTTTAGACTATACATATACTCTCAAGTAATCCAAAATAATTGGAGTTAAACACCAAAGCCATATTGTACCTACACATATTACTCAGAGCAGTGATACTAATCCCCAGAAGACTACTTATGGAACATGAAAGATTTCTCCCAGGTGGACATTCATCCCCATTAATTAATGAATAATGGCATACATACTACATGCAATTCCACCCATATTTTCACTGTGCATTTTTTCAAATTAAGCAAACATTTTTGTCTGACAGGGTCACATATACTGCATATTGGGTATCTGCTTGTTAAGTTATATGATGTTTACACTGAGGAGGTAAAAAAGTATTGATATGTTTTTTTTTATGGCTGCACCATTTCGTTGCATCATGAAAGTATTCTAGATATCTTGTCCGTCATGTTATACAACTTTCCCAAAAATTCAGCATGACATAACTGGTGTCTTTAAAAACTTTTTGATGACCACAAATTTGTCACCAGTTAGTTTCATGAATGTATACATTTCCCTCTGTTATTAGATGATGATTTCACATTTTATTTTGACACAGTGATACCCACACAGCCAGCGTACCTCTCTTTAGTGGCACCAGCGGTGTCCAAGTCAAAGCTAATTAATTGTGTTATTCAATAGCTCTCAGCACAGATGTATAAATTTGTCCTCCATGCTCTGGCATTAGATTGAGTATGAGGGTTATGCTATGTTTACTAGCACGCCTCTTGTGGGGTTGGCAGCTGTCCAACGTGCTCAGGACTGCTCAAGCCCCTTGTCGGGTCCGGCCTGTAGGCAGGATCTTCTAGGCCTGATTACAATACTGTCACAGAATGACAAATGAAGGCTCTAAGGAGATCTATCTTTAGCTCTGGCTAAGTCCTCCACTATCCCAGCCTCCACATGGCTCTTAAGGGAAGAATGGAGGAACGAAAAGGAAGGGAGAGATGGAGCAGCAGATGGAGAGTGAAGTCACTACATGGGAAGAAAGTCACCTGTGTTATGGCAAGTGGTGTTGTTTTACCAAAAATAGTTATTGGAAGCAAAAAGATGTGAGGATAACAGAAGAAAGTTACTTCTGCAAAATAAAACCTCCTCTGCAGTCATGAGTGTCAATAGTGAGTAACGTCAGACTATGTCTGTGTCAGTGAGAGTTTCCTTTGTGTCTTCACTCCCAGTCGCTGACACATTTGTATTTTACTGTCAGTGAAGAAGACAAAGCAGCTTTTACCCACGCCTCCCTCTGTCTGTCCAGCTCCCCTCTCAGGCCTCTGTTGGTTTAACCCTGGTGGGCAGCAGCCAGGCCTGACAGCACCCAGACAAGTCATGTGATTTATGGCTCGCTCTGAGAGTGGAGAGGAGATGACCACTCAGATTTGACCCCTGCCGTCTTATCAGCTACTCATCAAGAAGTATACAACACTCAGACTTATCATCTTTTACTCATCCAAACTGTGCATCGTGGCAGGACTATGCATGGTTAGTCAGTCTATGTTGTATTCACCTTTAATCAAAAGCAGTTTAAAAGTGACACTTGTCATACAGTATCTTAGCCTGGGAGAGCTCTTTTTTCACTAGTTTCTGTTATTTATCTGCAGGATCAGTGTTTCCTTTTAGCGTGCAATGTAGTTTGGTGGCCTAATTCTCATAACTTATTACAGAAGCCATACAAAATCTTATGCTGGTGATCATTTCACCACTGTGGGTTTGATATTTTACATAGCAGTTAATATCAAATGTGTGGCCTATCATAAATTGAGGTTTAGTAAATCCACTGTGTTCCAATGGGAATTGTTTTAGTATGTTTTTTGTGATTATGCTTGTTTTTCTACTTTGCAGTTCAGCCTATATCCTGTAGGGGGAGTCCTGCACAATGTTATAAAACCAAAAGGAATGTCCATAATCCACAGCACCGCAATTGAACAGACTTGAAAGACCACAGTGCCTCAACTAAACATTGGTCATGACATCAAATCAGGAAATACATGTTCAGAAATTAATATCTAAATATAGAGTAGAGACATATTTCATTTGAAATACATTTTGTGAAGTTGTCAAAAATTAGGACTCAGCTTCATGCTGTGAAATCACTGTTAATTCAACCGTAGTGAATATTATATGTATACCTGGTGATTTCTTTTCCTACCCAAAGAAAAAGAAACATTTTTCCACAGAGTTCACCACAGAACATCTTTCAAAACAAGCCACGGACTGGGTTTAAGGTGATGTAAACACAGATCTATTTCTGTGGCTATGACACACAGTGGTTTCTCTGGAAAAGGAACAGCAGCCCAACGTTACAACAAAGGAGGCCACACAGACAGTGGTGGTTAGAGCATCTCTTTGGACCCAGAAATGGACAGACGGATGGATAAAGAGATGAAGGGATAAACCATCGTAGCCAGGTATAATGAAAGTACAGAAATACTATATACTATGTACTGTATATATCTTATATATAACTGCATGCTTATGTACAGGCATAATCACCTATGGACGTGGAAATGTGCTATAGTGTATAGCAATTTACTGTTTATATATCATTATACTTTATCCATTAAGAAGTCAGCATCCATTGGCAACGTCGGTTCAAGCACTGTGGAGAACACAATGGATAACCCGAGTGACCGTAGGAGAGAATTTCATTTTACATTTGATTTAGGTTTTCCAAAAATCCCTTCCATGGTAGAGAATAACGAAGTGAGAGAAAAACATTTTGGAGAGGAAGAAACGAGCCAGATACCAGCGGTAAAGTCACCCTGACACAGAGACACAGAACAGACAAAGAGCTCCCCCTCGTAAACTCAGCAGTGAAAGAATCTGGCGCACACCGGCATACAGTGAGACACACACACACACACACACTCAAATCTTAGTACCAGTAAATATAGATATTTTAACATGAACACTGTCTCATGGAGGGAGTTCAATCTGTGGGTGTATCTGCTTGTGTGAGCTTGCTTTATCAGTAGTTGGCCACCACCAAACAAGGATCAATCAGGCGGCAGACAGTTGAGGGCAGACGTCACCCACACACTCCTCCTTTCAGTGAGCCCTGGCCCACCCAATTTACTCCATCAATCAATGGATTAGGTGCCAAAAACTCTCTTCCCTGATCCAACAACCTCCCTCCTACCCCAAACACAAACACACAAACATATCACAACAGATCTCGCATGCCTACACTGCTAACCATGCTGTAGCCCATCTCCAAAGAGCAAAGGTGATTTGAGGGTTTGGTGGATGGTAGGGTGAGGCACCTATGAGCTTAACTCTCACTGCACCACACACAGACATACAATCACAGATGTGCTCATGAGATAAATATAACCAATAAGAGCTCATCTAATCTTTCTAATACATTCATCGACCAAAACGTTGTTCAGGCAGATTTCTGTCAACTTTTCAAGCAACGTTGCTTAATGACCACCCATGCACACAAATCCACGCTGACATGTGGAACAACGTAGGAGTGCTATTCTCTTCATCACCTATATATGTCTGACCTGGAAGATAAAGACCAGATGATGTGCACAATGCGGGTGCATTTTTCTGAGGTGGATGAACATGACGTGTCTTCATTTGCGATATTCAAAGGATACACAGGCCAATGCGTTGTTTAATGTTGTGTAATGTTTAATGTCTCCTGTGTTTTTTGGAGTATCCCGTTTCAGCTGAGTCAAGACTGGGGCAGATGACTGGTCAGTGTGTGAGGCAGAATCCAGGAGAAGGCTTTCTTTTCTGGGGGAGTACACCGGAGTCGTAGATCATATGAAGACAACTATCAGGCCAGGTCAGCCACTCAGTGGAAGCCCAGATAGATTGAAGTTGGATAGGGTTGGGGGCGTTGTCTGGCTTGTTATATCAACGATATTTCACAGGTCTTTTTCATTTTTACTTCGAGTACTATTCCATTGCTGAAGCACCATTTGATGGTATGGCATTTACACAAACGTAAAAATGTCTGCAGACGCACGCTGACTATGACTAACTAGCCACAAAAGCGTCATCAGATTTACAAACAGATAGCAGCAAACATTTTTCAAAGATGTTAACAGTGACAGCATCCCTAAATACTGATGTCATGTCCTGGTGCCCCTGAGTGAAATAACTTCACCATGACAGCATTCAGCAGCAACACACACAAAAAAAGAAAAAAGTATGTCTGGACAGAGGAAGCAAAAAGGGTCATGGAGTAAAAGCACATGCTGATACAGATAATGATAAGATTATTGGACAAGTGTCTTGACACACAACCACCTGCCACTATGGGGAGTTTGTACAGTACATTATCAGACTGCCTGGGGTAAATCAAGGAAATACTTTTCTTCCCTCCTTCATGTCACCCTTCCAGTGTTCAGGCCCAGCTTCTGGTCTATTTCCACCCTGTTCGGTTCAAGTGTGACGCACATTTGAAATGGCCAGGAAAATAATAGCTGCTTTTTATTGCAGTGGTGTCATCCCAACACTAAGTTACTATTTGGGTCTACTGCCTGGACCCACATGTTGTGCAACAGCAGAACCAACTTGGCCAAGAAACCAATGCTAACACCACAGGCAGGGAAAAAAAGGCTTTATTCTTGTGTGTCTGTGTTGCAAAGAAAGAGGGGAACCGGTCAGTGAAAGGTCTTCTGTATTTTGGGATTCAAGGGAGTGCTAAGGGAGTGAGATAAATGGAATTGATAAAAAACCCATTCAATGTCATCACAACGCAAAATATTTGCATAATCACAATACCTTTCTATTGCCATGAATGGGATCACCTTTAATTTTTCTACCACTTATTCAGTAACTGCACATTGTTTTTTATAACTTTTGTGTTAATTTACACCAAATGTTTTGTGTTTGTTTGTGAGTAATTTGCTTTATGATTTTCTAAGCCTGGCTACAAGAATCTACATACCTTATTTTCCACAGCAAAACATTTTTAAAAGAGACATCTTTATGTTTTAAATCTATTTTGTGATTTAAAATAATTGATTATTGTACAACAACTGCAATATAATATATTTTGAAAGAATTGAGCATGGGATACTTGTTTGTTTAACATGTATATAAATGTATGTTTAATGCGCCATATTTACCATGATTACTATATTAATCACATTTTACTCATTGTATATACTTTTATACTAACACACATATTTGACAAGAAATGACATCATGACAAAATAATTAAATAAGTAATTTAATAATAATTTAAGTAAACGTTTGCAGTGGATTTTAATCAACAGGCCGGCAGCCAGTACTCACAGCAGAACATGGAAGTCATGACTTCTGTTAAAAGAGCCTACTCATTTATCAGCCGTGTTGTTATTGGTGCTGACACGAAGGGTTAGCAGTTCAGATAATGCCATTTATAAACACAAGTAAAAACAGCCTAATAGAATAATACCGGACCGTGTTGTGTGTGTGTGTGTGTGTGTGTGTTTGTGTTTGCATGCCTGCTTGTGTGTTTGTGACTATGACATACACATGTATGTGTTTTTGGGTGTGTTGTGTTAAACTGCCACTGCTTGCCTGCTTGTGTTCCTCCTGCAGGGATACTGATAGTCCTTCAGATAAGACCCATCTCCATTTACAATTACAGCTCCTGAGATTGAGTCTTTTTTCTCTAATAAGTAAATTACCTCTAATACCTTCTGTGCTGTACTTGGCTGCTCTCAGCCTGCTCAGGCCCTCATGGAAACCAGATGTTACACCAGCCTGCCAGCACATACATACACTGTCTAATATATGCTGGGGCAACACACAACCAGCACTCAGAGGCACATAGCATCACATGCATCCACATGTGCTCAATGGATGTGATAAGTAGCTGGTCATTTTTTTTTCATTCTCTCTTTCAACCTGAGGCCTTAACCTTACCTTCAACATCTCCAATTCTATACACTTTCTTCCTCTCAACACCACTTTCCTTCTCTCCTCGCTCTCTTTATTTTCCCCTCTGTCACCATCGCTCCTGTCCTTTTTATCAGTATGGCCAGCTTTATCCCCACTGGGCTCATTTTTTTACGCACAATAACAAACGCAGACTTTGTATTGAGGTTAGGGCCAAATCCAATTGGCTAATGAAGGTATCAATCGATCTTGAGGTGTAGCACTGGGGCAGACCATTTGGTGATCAATAGCTCCACCTGGAAGACGTATTTATCCACACTGCTTGTTTGACAGTCCACAAGAGCTGTGTATTAATAATGTAAACACTGTGAGGCTGTTAACTATTGCTAATGAGATATCCTCAGTTTACAGATGTATCCATCATTGGTTGATGATAACTTCCGGTTCTGGACAGTGGAAAGAGAGGGTTAAAACTGATACCATATGTGGTGCTCGAGGTTTGATGAGTACATGTGTGCATGTGTTTGTAGTTGCAAATCATGTGTTTGTATGTGTGATGTGTGTGTGTGTATGTGTATATGGTGTTGGTGGTGGATGCTCACTGATAGTCCTCCATGAGTGCTGTGCTATGTGTGCAAGTGAACATGTTGTTTCATACCATGTGGTTTCCAAAAATACAGAGGTATGGACACACATTCCCCTCCTCGCCACCACCATCACCCTACACAAACACGCAGCCAAACACTCAGCACAGACACAGTGAGAAAGCACAGGCTGACCCTCCATGTGTGCTGTTTTCTGTGACCCTTACCTGTTTCTGTGGGTTTTACAGGCGGCTTCACACCGATGTGTCACGCATCGCCACGCTGAAGGCCCCTGAACACTGACTCTTTGTATAGCCACAGCAATGCGTGGGAAGGACCTTCTGCAACACACACCACACTGTGTTTATCTGTGTGTGTGTGTGTGGGGGGGGGGGGGGGGGGTACAACTCTAAATTCACATTTGCTTTTCTCATTGGTGGAAAGTAATTAAGTGTGTCTACTCAAAAAAGTATTCTATTGTAATTTGTGTACCACATTAATCTGACACTAGTTGACACCATTTGTTACTTTACTTTACATTACAGATTTTGCATACAAAACATGTGATCAGCTAATAAAATATGATACATTGCCATATATTAAACTATCCAACAGTAGATAAATTGTTCTCATTAGTTCCACCTCCACCATCTACCACTCAATGCCACCCAATTCAGCGTAATTTAATTGTTGTTCTTCAATATTATCCCCAGTATCTTTCTGTCTGTCTGTCAATTTCAGACTGTCAAGTTTAGGTGTGTTGGCATCCCTGATAGAAGACTGATTACCTCAGTGATTTGTATTTAAGTGATTGGATCAGGACCAGATCTCAGCATTTCTTTTAGATCGTCTAAAGTAACCACATGAACATCGTAAGATTCCACTGGTACCAGCAGAATGGCTTGTTATCTATTCTAATCTAGAAACACTATATTGATTCAGTATTCAAAAAGGGACGGCTTTTTCTAAACATGTGTACTATTTTCCAACTTTCCCATGAAAATTCTAAAGCCAGATTATGAAAAGACATAGACCGACATCATTATGTCACAAAGGTTTCTATCTGAAATGGTTCAAGCATCTCTCTTTCAATTTTTATCCAGGCAGGGGTTCTGTGAGAGGGCAAATTACAATTTGACAGTTGTGCAAGTGAAAATGAGCAATGATACAAATTTGTCACCCATTTCCAAGTGATTCTGAGGGATTTTTCAATATGGGCATTACTTCTGATTTGGTCTAGTTAACTTTTTAGGCAGATACGTGTGAAAAACTATTAATCAAAGAGCCCATTGTGGGGGTGGTTTGTGGGTTGAGACCAACAATATAAAAAATATCATATTATTTAAAAGGTCCTGATTGCCCACAAAGACATATTTACAATTTGAGTTGTTTCGTATAGCAATAGCTAGAGGGCAATCTGAAAAAGAAGTGCCTCTGTATAATTGAAATAGGGAGGATTACTGAAATGTTATTGAAATGTTACACATTACAGAAGCCATAAGTTATGAATATAAAAACGTAATCCATGCTAAGAATGATGGCCCATAACCAAACTTCTTTAACTTGTAGAATAAGAAGCTCCATTCAACCCTCTTGAAGGCCACAATACGATCTGGACTATCAATATTTCTCCACAATATATGTCGAAGCCTTTCAAAATGATATGCAGATATTGGCTAATTTATTGGTTGGACTCTAATGTTCACATTGTGGTATTTCTACTTTGTTTAATAATGACGTGAATTTCCACCACTGGATTTTCTCTTATGACATTTCTAATATGAATTTTTATATGGCATTTAATTTCTGTCTCCCTGTTTTTTCTGGTATTCTGTGTGTCTGTGTATGTGTGTGTATGGACATCCTTGGTGGAGGACAGTGGTCCATGCATTGGGGCATGCACACCAAATGAGGCCCCATCTGGAAACCATTGGCAGAGGCTGAGGCCCTGCAGCTAAAAGAGCTTCTGCCCTCTTTATCCTCCTTTCACGGGGCAAAGCCTCTCTCTCTCTCTCTCTCTGTTTGTCTCTTTTTCTAAGAGGTGCATACAAACCTTCATGCAAAGAAATGTAGGTCTAATGTAGATACACTTTCAGAGGGACGCATGCAAGCATACATACACACAGTGACTGACATGACGCACACACACACACACACACACAAATACACACACTAACATCTCTGTTATTGGCAGCATCTCTTCCATTCTGACCCCAGAGGGAAGTGGTGGACTGGGCTGGAGATCCCTATCATCGCGGCCCCAGAGACACTGAGCTGATTGTGTGTGTTTGTGTGCTTATGTCTGTGTGTGTGTGTGTGTGTGTCTATGTGAGAGAGAGAGGTGGACATAGAGGAGCCCTGAGGCCACAGGAAATCCACAGAGACAGACAGACTGAGAGAGTGAAGCCTGTCAGAGAGAGCGGAGGAGACTGTGAGAGAGATGGAGGGAAGGGGGGTCATGGGGGACGGGGTGCTCATAGCCAGTAGAGCTGTCAATCCTCTACATCATCTTATTATTATAACAGACAGCTACTTGATGTAGTTGGAGGCCAGATTTCTTTCTTTGGGTCATTTTCCTGTTTCGGCTTTGCTCAATGTGATGCAGGAGGCCACAGTCAGAGCAGCTAACAGCGGCAGACTCTTATGACTCAAGGCCTTCTGCTTCATTCCACTCCGACCTGGCTTTGGTTTTCCAACTATTTAAATCTATTGAAACTTTATTAGGCGAAACGGCCGACCCATGTATGTTTCCCCTTGTGAAAGAGCTGCTTTGTAGAGGCGAGCAGCCAGGCCCATCCATGGCCCCTTACCATGTCTCGGTGGGACACTGTTTTCCCCTCTCCGTGAGCTTTTTTTCATTTTGGCATATTGTGATTTCATTCAGGCTGCTCCTTCGGCCTTTAACAGTTCACTTCAACTTGCAGTGAAGAACCTTCATGGCCGTGCGCTCTCGTTTCACAAGACCACCCACATACACACATTCATCTGCTGTTTCATTTGCTATTTTCCTCTGTCTCTTTTATATGGACGCAAACACACACACACACACACACACACACACACACAAGCACATTAGGCAGTGCACTATCCAAACAGAACAATTATCATTTATCCTCGATGATGGAAAAAAAAATCCATATAGGGGACAAAGGGAAAATCAGTAAATAGAAAGTGGAAAGGCTGTGTTTAAAATGCTTCCCGGTGTGCTTTTCCTCCCAAATCTGCCGGTGGATATGTGGCCTGTCTGTCTGTGTTTGATTACTGTGACTGGGCTCAGTCTGGGGACTCAGTCTCACTGGACTCCATTTCGTGTCTAATCCCTTGGTGCATTATCTGTTTAAATGTCTGGCCCCTTCATCTACATCCCTCTCTGCCCTGGGCCTGGACCAGCATCACCTGGGGGCCTGAGTAGAGACACGCATTAGCTGAGGTATGGCTACCATAGGCATACCACAACCACAACATTACAGTTTTGTGTGATTGCTTACACACACACAAAAAAAACATACAGCTAATGAAACCTGACACTCAAGGGGCAAAGCCTCAACACAGATCTGTACAACTATAAACACATTCTCAGCCTCACACTTTTTGCAAAACACTAAACACACTTGTTTGCCATTTCCAGGCACTGCCTTTGAAAATACCACACGTATAACCAATTGATCAAACACACCTGTCAGGTGTTTAGACACTTAGGTGCTTAATTGTCACCAATCAGGAGTAAGAATTAAAAAAACCTGTCTTCAACAAAAATGGAAGGGAACATTGCAGAGCAAGAGGAAGAGGGAGAGGAATACATTGTCATCTGGCTTTCCACCAAAAGCTTTTCTTTGGTCCAAAACTGGTTTCATCAACATCCACAATTTTCAAAAAAAATCTAAAAAAACAACAGTTATTAATGGTAGAAACTGCCCAATCTCTTTCAGTAATTTCACCATTATATGCTTTTAGTATAAAATGACTCTTACTAAAAACAGCTCAAAGCAAAGTCTGTGAACTAACCAGCACATCGTCTCTGGAAGGATGTGTTGCTGCTGCTGAGTGCAAAATAAACAGAAACATTTGTTGCTGTTATTTCATGTATGAAATGAAGCCTATCTGTCTTAGTATGATGATATCAGTTTTTATTATCTGAATTCACACTGTACATTATCATAGTAGGAAATAGTTAGGAAGTACATAGTACTACATAGCACTACAGTTAATAGTTCAAAGTAAATTAATACATTTGTTTTTTATCTGGCAGTATGACATCACACATTAAACTGATGATCTCAGTTGAATGTGATAATTGTTCAGGAGAATGAATATCTGGTTATATATGGTTTTATTGTTAGGAATACATCACAAATAGGGTCAAATAAAATAAATAAAAATGCCTCTAAAGGTTTTGTGTTCATGAAAAGGACACAAGTCTTACTTCTTTAGTCAATAGCTTGTTCAGACACAAGCACATGATCAGAGACACACAAACACACATTGTGCCACCCACCGAGGGTTTTAGAGCCATGGTGGATATCAGATAGAGGGCAGATCCTCTAAAGCTTTAAAACTGAGCTTGCAAATTACCATCACCTCCTCCAGCCTTTCACATGCATACCTACTTTCATTCAATCCCCCTCTTTCCTCCTGCCTCTCTCTCTCTCTCTGACATGCAGGTTCTCATATTACTTTTGCACGGTTTACAAGACAGTTAGGTCTGGAGAAAGCCCTGTAACTAAGACAGGAAGACCAGAGTTGTTCCTGAAAAGGCTTCTCTTCTGTTTTTACTGGCAGTAAGAAGAAAGAATTCAGCTTACGTAGCCTGCGTGGTGTGCTGTGGCTTGTTCACGTTTATCAAGAATAACCCATCCACTATAAAAATGTATTCATTGTTCATTCATTTTTTTTCACTTGTCTTTATTCCAAAAAATGTATTCTAATTATATTATATATGTAAGAGATTAAATATATAATGTTTATGTTTATATGTGCCCACAAGTTACTGATGATGAAGATAAACAGTTGCTTTAATTGTTTGTGAAGACTAAAACTGTATTGTCAGTCTGGACAAATTACTACTTGTTACTGTTATTATTTTGACTGTGTTTGCAAACACAAAATCTATTCAAAAGCCAGAAATCAGAGACCCATCTGCAAAATGTACGATGTGATGGAAAAGCACAGTACAGAAATTATTTGGGAAACTATACAATTTCATTGACTCCTGTCTTGGCACTTACAATGCTGATCAAACCACATCTTCTAATTTTACTGATATTTAATACAAATGTACTGTACTGTACATAGGTAAATATTTACAGAGGGCAATATAGATTTGTTTCTCATATTGAAAAGAAATAGTGAATCAACTTAACTCTACTAAAACAATATTCTACTCTAACAGATACTACTCCTAATACTATGTCTACTTCTACTACTTCTACTAATAATGATTGTTATAATAATGATTTATTACATTTATAAATTTATTAAAATTCGAATAAAACTTGAAAGAAAGAGAGGGTATTTTGCTCTTGTTTTTGTTTTGGTTATGTTATTATATTTCAATAAAACATAGAAATTGACTTTAACATTTCATGCATGCATGACACGTGCAAAATGTCATAGAGTAGAACTAAGATGGTGTTATGTCCATTTAAAGAAGTCCTAGAGTTCCCATTTATGTAAAATGATGTTCAACTCTTCACTTCCTGCCTCACTTAAACCCACTGACTCTGTGTACAAGAGTGTGTGTGTGTGTTTGTGTGAGAATGCTTGTGTTGTCTGCTCACACTTGCATCTGTGAGTTTTCAGGTGTTTCTACCTATGATTTCTGTGCTTCAGTGCACGTGTGTATTTTTTGTATATGCGTATGTGCGTGCACGTGTGTGACAGAAAGAAGACAGAGAGAGAGTACTTTGTTAGGTAAACTGTTTGACATTCATGTGGAAGATGTGATAAACAGGAAACAGCGAGACCCCCCGCAATGTCCCAAAGCCACACGCCAGGGTCATACCAAACATCCCCAATATAAACATGTCTGATACATGGACATTTATAGTTATCAGCCCTGTCAAAACATCAAAGCAAAGCATGAACATTGTCTCCTTGCATACAAAAACGCATTTTATGAAATGACAAACCCTTAAAGCTGCACACTTCCTTATTTGTAAGAAAAAAGCCTGCAACATTTAAAGTGCCCAAAATGAATCCAGTGCTTTTGTGACTAAATACCATATTTGATTTAACTGATGCACTATGTATTAAAATACATTTTGATGAGAATAAAAACTTATCAGTTTTAGTGACCTTAATTTTCTAAATTAGGTGTATGTACATCAATTTATATTGAATATTATTTCAGCATTTTAAAACTAAAAAACATAATTTTGACTTAAAGCCCCATCATTTATCAATCCGTCTGTCCTCTAAAGTGTGTTTCGCTGTTCAGGCTCAAAACAATATGACTGTATAGATTTTGTTCTCTACAGTGAAACCCGAGGGCACAGTCAAAGAGCGAGGCATAAACGACATGTTTCTGTGTGTAGTACATCACTGTGGCAGTCATGCGGTAAATATTGTGTTTCCTGTCTCCTCCTTAACTGTTTTGGTAATTGGCTTGTGTTAACCCTGTGACCCAGTGACTGCAGGCCCAGGCCTGGCCTGTGTGTGTGTGTGTGTGTCTCCATGAGTGCATGACAAAAGACTGAGCAAGTATGTTTTACTTACACACTATAATTTAATTACTGTAATTAATCAGATAAAAGTAAATAGTTTTCAGTAACTAATAATATAAGATTTGTTTTAATACAAAATGTTCATGGGATGAAAGGTTACTTTATGATCACTACTACTGAGACACTTTTGAGGCATTAGCCTAGTATTTTGCATCATGTTTTTGTTTCATGTGGTTTTGTATTAATCTGTATAATTCTTCACTTGTGATTGTTCAGATCTTTTTGTGTACATCAAGAGCTGTCGTTTGGTATGAAACAAGATGCATAGTTTATTAAAAACAATAAATGCTACAATGAGAATAACAATAATTATGATGATAATATTACAACTTATAATAATAATAATACCGTATAAAAGTTTGATGTTATTTCTTTCTTTCATATTTTTTTTGCCATTTCCCTGTATGTATTTATGTTTATAAATGTATGTGTATATTAATGCTGCTTCTCTGGCAGAAGTGCAGATTTAAAATAAAATAAATCAAAATTGAATAGTGGTGGATGTATGGCACACTGCATTGCTAACTGGGCTACATACACTCTTGATTGAAGTTAAATTCCACCAAGATACAGTGTAACATGACAGTCACAATATTTGGAGTGTTGCTTTAATCTGGTGATAATAAAAATATCAAAGTGCCTGTAAACACACTGACTCAGTAAATGAGAAAGCTAGATGAAAAAACAGAAGTGGTTTGGCGCAGAAGTTGCAGAGGTTGCATTAAGTAGCAGTTGCGTGACGGTTGTGTTTTCCTGCACAGCTGCCTGGCGGCTCCATCAGTTCTTCCTCAGTGCTGAAGCTGCTGTCGGATTGTCCTGCCAAGTTCAACTGAATCAAGTTCAATCAACTCTTAACTACTACAATTACTGACCCTGACAGTGGTCTTTGGGTTAGACCGAGAGTTTGGCTTTTTATAAAAAAGGTCAGATTTGCCCACTCTCTGATGGTGGCTCAGCATAAAAGTGTCAGCTAAATGCATACTTGTAACTCTGTAACAGAAAAATTTTACTTGGCTCCAAGGCCCTTGGTCTGCAATGATTTGTATTTTCCATGTCATGTACACGAGGAAATAAATTATTGTAACTAAATGCCATGATTACAAGTAAACATATACTGTGTGTGCATGTGCGTGTGTGCATTCAGTTAGTCAGAGCACGAGGAAGCTCGGGGGGCTGAGACTGGGGCCAGTTAGTGTTGCTGAGTGGTTGGAGATACAGAACAAAGGAGCAATTAAGAAGCTCCTCCATACCCCTCTTTTGTCCAGGGAGGCTGATTAGATTGGCTGTGACGCGTTAATAAGGCAGAGGGCTTTCAGAAAACCCTCTCATCTCTCTTTCTGTGCTCCATCAACTCTTGCTCCGCAGTGGAGTTATCAAGACTCCAATGAAATGGTGGCAAATCGTATGAGGAATAAATAAATGTTATACTATTAGCTTACCAGAAACACATTTGAAGAATTTAGTTTCTGAATAATCTACAATCTATTCTCTTGAAAGTTGAAAAAAAAAATAAGACTCTTATTTAAACGTCAATGTTCTTTGAGCTCTTAGCCACAGCAAATAAGCAATTTTTCAAGAAACTGATTGTTGACGCAGACTTTCTGGATTAGATGTGTGTGTGTGTGTGTAGAAGACATTATTTCCAAAAAAGAGATATCTTTTAATAAATCATTTAAGATATCATTAATAAAATGAATGCAGTCACATTTAAATTGTTGCTTATAAATCAGTTCATATTTTTTAGAACAGAATCATCTGTTCAAGTTTTGTTCAAACTTTAAAATTGGCAGCTGTATTCCTTAATTAGATCTTCCACTTTTAGTAAAAGTTTTGTATCATTGAAATCATTTAGTTGAGAGAAAAACCTGCAGCACAGGATTGGCTGCAGCTGAACAGGATCACTGGTTGCATATGTATTTTGCAGACACTGGTGTTAAATGAAACAGCACTAGCTGAGCCAAAATTACATCACAAGGGGCCAGCAGTCCAATCGTGTGCCGTTTCAGTCGGTGTCCAATTAGGCCGCCTGCACTTCCACTCACCCATCCGGCCCTATCACAGTAAGACATGGAAGCCAGTCCAAACACAACATCTCTTTGTTTCCACTGGCACTGGCCACTCAACAGCGCTGGCCTCTCGTCAGCTCTGATGTGTAACACTCACCCATTCTGTAAAACTAATTTAATGACTGAGTCCATGTGTCTGAATTAGGTGCAGCATTTGAGTGTATTTACAGACTGTGGAGCCTCATGTGCTGCACGCTACAAATTTCCCACACTGAGCGTGACAGGATTCTTTTTCAATTAAGAGGAAAAGTATACCTAAATAAAAATGAACTGGTGAATGTGAGCATTTTAAACAGTGCCTGAAAAGTTATAACACACCATCTTCTGAAAGAAATCACCAGCATTCTCAATAAAATCTGAAGTCTGTCAATTATTTCACATGCCATGCACTCAAAAGTGGAGCAGACTTCCTTGGAAAACAAAAAGCTTTTCCCCGCAGTCAAGCGATGAATCATTATTTTCGTGCCATGTATGGCGTTACCATGGCAGTGCGGAGATGGGCTATTATGGTCCATCCCCAGGGAACAGGAACACGGCGAAGAGATATGAGTGGTATCTGCAGCTACAGAGTCCATGACCCCAGTGTGTAAACAGAAAGCTTGTGTGTTAAGACAGAAGAGAGGACAGAACGGGGACAGGGCTCATGCTCCAGCCAAAAAGACACTACTCTCCCAACCACTCTGTCTGCTATTAAGCATCCTACACTCAGAGAGAAAGGGGTTACAGAGGGTGACAGGGAGAGAGAGCTCATGTGGAAGTATTTGTGTGTAAAAATAAGAAGAGAAGTGGCCATGTGAAGGAGAAAGAGAGAGAAATACATGTAAATAAACAAATAAATAAATGCATTTGTGAGAAAGAGACAAGACAGACAGCTGACAAATAACCAGCCAACTTACATCTAACTGTATTTAATAACATCTACATGTTTAATATATATCATATAGCAATTAACATACTATAGCGTTGCAAGCAACTAATGATTATGTTCATTAGCAGTTAATCTGTAATTTTCTCAAATTGAACTGAAATTGAGATTTTTTTACTGAGAGAGTGACACTGAGCACAATCTTGTTATTTGGCCTTAAAACACAACCGTACAACAGCATCCTAACACACCACTCACTACACTCGACAGAAATCGGAGGAAAACCTTGACAATGTACAGACTCAGGAACACCAAAGACGAAACCTGTGTACCAAGAGACGAAAAGCTGTGCTTTACTGTAATCGGCAAGCTGTTGATTCACTTCCTCGCTGAATGCACCAATTATACCAAATTAAGAGAGCTGCTCTCACAGAAAGCCAGTATCGAATGTCCAGAAACCCCCATCACACAAATGAGGGCAAACATCACTTGCTTGCAGAATACACTAGAAAATCCATAAACTCTCTTTTGTTCCACTGTTTTCTGATCATCTATAAATGTCTATAGGAGTGTACTGTTTAGGATATTTGTCTTCTCGTGATACTTTATCTACAATGTAGCATTAACATTTATGCCAGTACATTTGATTTTGAGAAAAAGAGAAGGAAGGTGACGCCACTTCACCATTCCAGAAATGAGAGAGAGATAGAGAGAGGCACAAATACCAAGAGATGGAGAAAGCAATGGAAAGAGAGGGAGAGAGAGAGAGAGAGACCACTCCACCGCTCTCCTGGGTGGTCCCAGTTAGGAGGAGTATAGAGGACAAATATGCAGATGTAAACTAGCTCTGCTCTACAATGGGCCAAAATGAAGCTGGCACTGGCCACAGAAACGACATGAGACTACTGCACTGACATTTAGGGAAAGACACAGTGACGATGACATAAAGAAATGCTGAACAGTACTAATGTGATGAGTCACTAGAGTTGAAAAAGAGGTGGGGGAGGTAAGACTAGTTTCTTGAAAAGTAGAATTGTTGCTCTTGTAGTAAACTTTAGATACTCAGGCCATATAATAGCCTGCAAACCGTTGGCTGACTAAGGAGAACAGACAGCCTCAAACACACATGCACGCACACATACATAGTGAGAGCTACAACAAGTAGGAAATGACACAATTTGCTTGTGATTCCAACTGTCAAACATGAGGACGTTGACCCCAGCTGAAAGGGAGCAGTGTACTCTCATAGCAATCAACTGTATGCTCAAACGGAGCCATGGCCCAGCAGTTTACCTTGTCCACAGCAGCACAGAGCCACATGAAGGTGGAGGAGCTGGCGGGCTGTGCTCAGGCCAGTAGGGGGGTGGCTTCAAGGACAAATGTTTGGTGACAAATCCTCTCCTGTGGATGACCTATTGAGAAACACGCATGTCTGGCTTTTGTGCTGCCTTCTCGGGTACACTGGGAAGGAGACACGTTGAACTGGCAGGGGGAGGAAAGACAGGAGCAGAGCTGGCAGGCAGGCACTCATCAGACCTCACCACAGGAAATTAAAGTAAACAATCAAGACCTCACATCCTGTCCATGAGACCACACCGTGCTCTGATCAGAAGAGCATGCGTCCATATGGAGAAGATGGCAGTTAACCAGTTCAAATGGGTCAGTGTGTTCTCATGTCATTTGAAGACCTGAGTGCTTTAGTTTAAAAGAAAAGTATATATTTTCTTCCATCATGTTGTCTTCTTCATGCATGTTCAAATGTTCTCAGTGGGTTGCCATATTAAAATACATAATTATATAAAAAGATTATTTAATATTATTATTTGAGATTTATTATATTGATACATATATACACAAATACACAAATACTATTTACAAATGCCTCTGAATTTAGTATTCATTTAACGTTTATTCTACTGAATTCTAATGTCTATGCTTTCCTTTGTATTTTCTACTCCCACTCACTAACCCTCTTTGCAAGTAGTAATCTGATGTTGCAAGAGTTCTGATTTGCTTGGTGTTGCAATATCTTTCATGGAGATTTGTAACACCACTTTGATGTAAAATTACTTTTGTTTGTGTTGCTGACAGGATTGAAAATTTAACATTTTTTAAAAAGATATTATCACTTGTGTTTACAGTATTTTCTGTGGCTTAACCATACTAATAGAACCATTGTTCCTGGAAAAAGATTCTTCTGCTGATTTCTTTTTTTTTTATGTGAGCACAAAACATAAAATGAACTTCCATTTAATTGAGGTGGATGAAGACATCTCAGATATCTTTAAATCTGGCCACATAAAACAAAAACTATATGCATGGTTAGATACCCCTAGAAGGGAGTCAGAAATGATCTTTTGGGGGGACCATCCCTTTACAGAAATGGTGCAAAGAAGTAATACAATATTTGTAATTATGTAAATAAAGACAATAAGATGATGATCTTCTAATGTAAATCTTTATTCAGCAGTACTGGAACACTTTCAAGTCTCAAAGCAACTTACGTTAAGTTAACCTGCGTGTGCAACTACTGATGTTTGTCCAGCCTCACTTTTTGGATTTCTGTCCTCTCTTCATCTCTTCCTCCTTACCTTCACGTCCTACCCTCTTAATCTGTCTACTTCCCCTGGCTCCTTCTGCCCTCCCTCCTTCCTCCACTCTTCCTCCCCTGCCTCCCCCTCAGGGGTACTCAGGTTACCACGCGTCACTGATCCAGACAAGCTGGGGATTCTTTCATCGAGCAAATTACAGGCAATTAGGAGCCCAAAGGATAACATTTAGTGTGCAGGGGACGGCCGAAGCAAGAGGAGAGAGGGTTGTGCCGTGGAACACCCAGATCCTGGACGGAGCGGGGAGAGAAGTGGGTGTGTGTGTTTGTGTTGCATTAGTTGTGTGTGTACATGTACACTAAGTCCTGATAACCAACTCTCCAGTCCTGAAGACATGGTAATCCAGCAATCTTGTCCCCTACCCCCGTTGCTGGCACTCACACAGAAAGACATACTCCAGAAGACAAAGTCAATCCCAAGTGAAGAGTACCAAAATGACATATACAGTCACAACGGGAGTGCCACACACACAGGAGTGTTTAGAGTAGCAGCATGGTTTAGTGAACCACAGCCATATAAACTGCAGCATTCTTCAGGACCTCTGCAGCTTCAAACCAACATGTCTCTCAGTTCTGTGTGTGTGTGCGTGTGTGTAAAAGAGAGAGAAAGAGAGAGTGAGTGTTAGTATGTGCTGGCATTATGCATTTACCATTCTGAACCAACTGTGAGAGAAGACTGAGGAGATTAGATCTGAATTGGACGAATCGAGAGGAATGGAAAAATGTATCTCAGCATCTCTGCACGATGGGGTTTGAGTATCTCAAATGAGTCCAATTTATGCTGGGGGAGCTTTGTGCTAAATGCACATTTGGTTTGTATTCTGTTTGAGAGTTCAGAAGGTCAACTTCATCTCACTGATCACCGCTAATAAGATGGGGTTTCATCAAACAATGAGCAGAATATTAGAAAGCGACTCCAGATGGTTATTTTACCATTTATCACGCAGGGAAAGGTTATTTCTATCTATAAAATCATCAACAAGCCTCAGAGAAACAAAGTCTTGAAGTATTTCTCACACAAACAAACGTCATGACAACTCTATACCCTGTACTCTGTGGGCAATCACCTGACACATATGGACACCACTCATTTGGCACCAGGGTCTGGTATGTGTTCAATCTCCTCATTTTAAATTTTTTTTCAGGGTGTGGAATTAGCAAACTATTACAGCAAATTACCCCTCGCTTGTAAATGAGGTGAGAAAGGAAGAGCGTGAAAGAGAGAGGATGAGTGCACAAAGGATGGTGCACTCTGCAGCTGTGAACAAACCGGGGCCTGGAAGAGCCAAAATCATAATTCCAGGCCTATCATTGTAATCACAGCTCCTTCACAAAATGGATTTTGTCAGGGCACGCCAAGTCCACTAAGAGCTGCTCCAGTTAAACATTAACCAGCTGGTCTCTCTCTCACTCTCTTGCTAACCTCTCTCTCTCTCTCTCTCTCTTTTTCTCTCTCTCTTTCACACACACACAAAGACAAATACATATTAAGACACACAAATACATTACATGGCTTTGTTTGTGTATTTGTGAAGGATAAAAGTCTTTTTTGCAGTGTGTGAGTATACCTGTGCGTTTGTGCATGTGTTTGCCTGTGCGTGTGTGTGTGTGTGTGTGTGTGTGTGTGTGTGTGTATTTCAAATGAAGCCTGGAGCTGGTTTGGATTAACTCTGTGTCTTGTTCAATCTGACAACAGTGACGTGTGCCCCGGTGGCCTGCACTATTGCAGCAGCCAGAGTGTGCGCATGTACCCCTACGTGTGGGTGTGTTTGTAAGCATGATTGTGCATTTGAGTGCGTGTGTGTGTGTGTGTGTGAACTTGTGTTTGTGCATGTACCAGCCGCATCACCGCTGGCTGGGAATGCAGAGAATGCTTCTGGCTCTGACCCCACCCCTTGTCCTGCTTGCCCAGCCCACTCCAGAGGGACATTGATGGGGAGTGATGGGGGTGCTCGTAGGGAACGGAGGTGGGGTGGGGGTAGTGACAGTTCAGTAACACTCACCAGAGCCTGCCGTCCCCTGTCGCAGAGTGGCATCGCCCACCCTCAGTGCCAGAAGGGAGAGTTTATTTTTTTAGCTCCTGCTCTCCCTAGCGCCGGCTACAGAGGACCACCGAGCGCGGGGTCTCTCTCCCCCTCTGCCCTAAGCGTCTTCTCCCCCGGCCAGAAAGAGATTTATTGGGGAGGGGGGAATGAAAGAAAAAAAATGCTTGTGACCTCCACTTAACTAGAAGTAAACACACGGCTGTGGTAGTTTAATCAAAAGTGTACACTCTTCTCTCACTGTCAGAGCAGTGGGGTTATGGGAGAACTGTAAACAGGTTATACTGTCGGCTTTTTAGAGCAATGTATGGGAATGTGGGGATGTCAGTGGAGGGGCCTTTATGATTTCCTCAAAATGTGATGGAACATCCTAAAATAGACAAAAAGGGAAAAGAACTCTACTAAAATGCTGAAATTCTGTTTTAAGACTAAATCAAAAGTTTAAGATGTGATATATCAGCTTACTCAATGATTACAGATGCAACTCATCTTTGAGGATATCTCCATCTGAAATCAGATCCAATCTTCCTGCCCTACAATTAAAACACACACCACAAAAAATCTGTTTGACATCATATTTATTTTACAAGGAGGAAGTTTCTACCACTTGTTTGGCTTTTTCAGTCCAGTGTGTTTAGAGACAATCTGTGGGTACACGGTTCTGCAGACTTGTAGGATTATGATCAATATATTGAGCTAATTAACCTCCATTTATGCTGTTGAGTTTACTTGGTTCGGCCCATATAAACCTGTATGCCAGTGTACTTTTGTACACACATCATGTACATATAATAAGCTGGAAATTCAAAAAAATCTGTTCTCATTTTGCTGGAATTCTTGACTACTTTTCCTGAGAAGATATAATGTTTTTTTCCTAATTGTATTGTATATGTAAAAATGTATTCATACTTGCAGGATTCTCTTTTATTATTGCAACAGTAGCTGATTTAGTAATGGAGTTGCAAACATGCAGATATAAGAACATTTTCAAGGGTTTATTAATGTATTTCAATTCAATTCAATTCAATTTAATTTATATAACGCCATATCATACAAAGTTATCTCAGGGCACTTTTTCGTACAGAGAAGATCAAGACCAACTCTTATTTGTCAACAACCATATGCCCTCCAGTCAAACATTCATAATTTGTGTATAAGTAGATCATAAATGTGTTATAACTGTCACGACTGGTGGAACGAAGGACTGGACCCAAAAGCACGACTCACGAGACGAGGTTTTCAAAAGAACGCTGTTCTTTTATTGTGTATGAGAACACACTATGGTATACTTGGCTAA
>JAVQJL010087460.1:0-17500 GCA_036024295.1 Nannoperca obscura
ATATTAATTACATTTCATTTTATAAGTAAGAGCTTATATCAATTAGGCCCATGGACAAACTAATGTGTTTGGCTAACACCTGGTTAAATAAATACATTTACATCCTTAATAAAAATGAAAAAAATGCATGTTTAATGCACAAACAAATAGCAAGTTACATTGCTATTTTATATATAAATGAAGGATCAAATTGGTTTCTAGCAAACAATATATGTTCTTCCATGAGAGTACTGTGAGGTAGATACAAACTGAACAGTATTGTTTTTAATTGTATTATTTTCAAACTGCTCCAAGAAAGCTTGATCTACCCTAAACTATCCAATATACAATATCTAACAGTTTGTGCTGGGATGAACTTTATTGGTGAAAGGTGCAATTTGCAATTTCTGACCACTAGATGGTGTTTAGAGACGGTGTAAACACAAACCACACACACAGCTAGGCTTCACAAGTTGGCAGACCCGGTATAATTGCTAAACTCATTGAACATGGATTGTTAGATAATTGGCAATGTCAGTAAACACGTTGAGATACTACTGAAATGGGCAACATGAAGATACTGATCATGTTATTAGGCGAATAGAGAGTACTGTCATGGCTATTTTATTGTTGTGGGATAACTTGAGTTTTTATTACAAAATGTTTTCACCGCTGGCTGGATTAACTTTTTGATGTGAGCAACAAAACAGATGACATGGCATCGGCGATGATGTGAAGTTATGGAGGATAATGTTATGGTGCACACTGAATTATTTCTATTGTTTTTCAGTTCCATGCACAGATAATTGACCAAAATAATTAGTTGGTTGCAAATGTTTAGTTAATTCATTCTTTTATGGTTATCAGTTATACATCCCCTTTAAGTGGAGTAAAAATAGTGTATTTCCCCTTTAAGAGGAGGAAAGCTGTGTACTTCCCTTGAAGGGTAGAAGAAGAAGAACGTGTGTGTGAGACGATGAAAACGAGACACTTGTTGTATTGAACTTTGGGCAATTTTGTTAATAAATGTTGCAGAAAAATCAGCAGCACGTCTCCCTGGCCGTTCATTTTAGGGGTGCAACATTAGGCTGGCACATTAATGCAGATTACAGCCATACAACGTTCTGCATATTGGCAGCAAAATGTAAATCCTCCTAAATGAAGTGAAATGTTTTCTTACATCTTTTCTGGTATGGAATTGAGGCAAAGACACTTTTCTGGGGGAGCAAGGCATGTGGGAATTTACCCAAAGTGCTGCTGACAGGACAGTATACAGGAGTACACACACAGCTCTGTAAGCAGGGCGTGAGTGACATCACCTAGTGCCATCATTAGTGAATACAGAAGTCAAGAACAGCAAGAATTCATTATTCATCAAAGTACATAATAATAACATATTGTGGGTAGTCCAGTACAGAAAACACATTATGAATCACTTACTACCAAAGATGAAGCCTAAAGAGAAGAAGAACACTGGATAAATAGATACGTATATTAAAGTACATTTTCTTGAAGGCAAATAAATGATAAAGGCGGTTATGATGAAAAATAATGGGACAGCCATCTCACTATCTGCAACTAATGTTCCAAGACTTCTCAGTCTATAGTACCAGGCTTCACTGCTTTAATAACCAAATTATAATGGACTTTAGTAACTCCAAAAGCCAATGGAAATGGCCCTCTAGGAGTTCTAGGAGATACTGGCAGGGACTCCTTTGCAACTGAACAGGTGGGACTGATCATACCAGTGGTTTTACATCACAGTTTACAAACCATGCTGCTCAGAAGTTGTTTTGTCTATTGTTGCAGATAATCAGTTGTTTCTATTCATTTCCATATGATAGGAAATTCCGACTCTTGAGAACTTGAGTTGTGTTATCCATCCATGTTGAACTAATATCACCAGATGTTTAACTTTAATGTACCCTTAAACAGCATTATCATGCAACAGTAATGGAACATTAATAACCCTGGTGCTACCTTGCCGGGTATTGACCCAGTGGCCCATTGTCTTGACCCAGTGTCTTCTCCACAAGGTAGCACAAGGGTTAATTCAGACTTGGTGTTCACTGTGGTGGATTACACAACTCAAGCAAGTTTCAAGAGTCTGTTCATTTGTTTTTCCTAACATGCAGAAATGAATGGAAGCCAATAACTGGCAGCATATGTAGAAAGGAATGCATCAGAATCATCTAAATGTGTGGATCATTAAAAAAATGCTCAACAGATATGTTGTGGACCTTTAAAAGATCACAGTCCGATGAGAAGATGGGTATCAGTGCTGGACGCAGACAGAAAAAAGGACATGCACAGCTTACCTTAGTGAAACACTGGAAGTAGAGGGAAAGCCTAGCTGTTGTGTGCCATCAAAAGCTACACACCTTCCAACAGCTGCCAAACCAAAAATGTGTTCTCTTAAAGGAAAGCTACAGTTTATTACAACCACCAACACACCACCATTTTCCGAAATATCTCAGCAGACTGTCATTGAGCTCAAACAACCATGACTGATCACACAGTCTCCCATCTGTTGGCATGTTATCTGTACACCATTCACATTGTAATCACTGACACTCAGAAATGTTAATTATGACCCTTGCACAACATTACAATTATCACTCATGACCTCTGGTAGCCGACATAATTGGCCAGCTGTCATTATCACTGACAGCGCTTAACAGATTGTTGTGATGGGTGTAGTTTTAATTACCGACCTGATCTGGATAATTGAATGAGGCCTGGCCCTCATTGAGGACAGGACATGTAGACAATTACCAGATAACAATATACAGGCAGCTTTGAGTAGTGAGTGGTGATTGACAAGGTACAACTGAGTTTAGAAATGATCCTGTTACTTGAATTTCACAGGTCTGATCCCTGATGACACTAAGTGAATGTTACTGAGAAAGATTCTCAAACTCTATGATCAATAAGCAAAATGACAGATCTCTGTCTCTCTTTGTCCAGGTAATCGCCCCTGTATTGTGCTAACATGCCGTGTCCATCCTGGTGAGTCCAATGCCAGCTGGGTGATGAAGGGCACCCTGGAGTTTCTGTGCAGCAGTGACCCAGTTGCCCAGAGTCTGAGGGAGGCCTTTGTCTTCAAGATCATCCCCATGCTCAACCCAGATGGAGTCATCAATGGCACGTGAGTGAGGCATGAACAGTGCTGACATGCAGGACTCAAATATAATCCACACCATGCATTTAGACAAACAGCAGCAAAGATAGATTGATAGATAGAAAGATAGATAGAACTCTCGTGCCTCGTCCACGTTTGTGCGAATGAGGATACGAGTCCACTAAGCTTACTGTGAGCAGCAGAGTTTTACATTTGAAGGCTTTTGGGCAACTGCAAGCATTAGTAGTGTTAGACAAAATGTAATTAAACTGAAGGCTCACTTATCAAGCTGCTTTCCTTTCACAAAATTTGCTCTTTTAACTAGCACTTGAAGAGCCATTGCTGCTCTCTAAAATACACCCTAAATCATTAACAGTTCAGTCAGCCCGCTCTTGTGGAATAGATTATTATGTGAATGTAGAATATGTACAGCATTTGTTTGTCGTCTAAGCTTCCCCACATGGAAACATCAAGCTCAGCACAGTAGGGGGTGATCCTAATGTGACAAAGTGCAATGGAAACAGCCACATAAATAAATGCTGTCATACATGAAGCCTGTGAGTTAAAGTGAAGAGCTGAAAACATCAGATCTGTGTGGAGTGATGAGGAGGCTGTAACCGTCCTCACATGAATACATGAAACTAACAGAAATTCATATTTCCATCAAGTTTTCCACATGGCTTTCCATCATTTGAGCTTTGACTGGAGGTCTTTAAATGACATCATTACTCCCTCTTCTGCGATGGTATAATGGTAGCAACTCCAAGCTGGAGCACCACCAGCTGTTTAACTGGACATACCAACTCCTAAAATTCACTAAAGAGGATTGAAATTAACTTGCATCTCCTGTTCTTTCTTTTAAAATGTGCGCAACATTTGGAAAGGAATCTAATTACTGTCTCTGCCAGGCTAATTCTTGGAATGAGAAGCCAAAGCCAAAGGTCACTGTTAAGATTAAAGTAAAAGAAGTATAGAGTAGGTTGATTTAAGGCATGTCAGTAGTGGACACTGATGGGAAATCTGTGTGCTGACAAATGTGTTGTTTTGGAATGCAGTGACAAATGAAGCATTTAGTTTGGAGGACTTACTGACACAGTTCAGAACAACAGTGCTGGGTGGAGTTAGTCTACAGAAAAGTACTAAAACATCACAGCTGCAAAGGTGAACTACCTGCTCGTTCCAGAAACAACTGTCTGACAAGTGTCTGATACCAGCAATCCCAGTTTAAAGACCGATACAAGCCAAGCCACTGCAATGTGATCAACATCTTTGTGAACAGCTGATGTGAATGGAGCCAATCGATCAGTCTCTTTTCCATATTCACGGTTGCTTGGTAAACAGCTTAACATAAAGGTAAACAGCTAATGTTACAGTGATACAGGTAAACAAAGTTCTTCTTTACCTTCTTCTGTGAAAAAAGTTGACTCGGTTTCAACTTGAATCCGCAGTGCGAACACAGTACCCCAGTTCAATTGAATGGGAAAATCTGTGATTTCGCACCTGATTGTATATGAATTCTGCCTTAAAGTTTTGTTTTGGAACAGCCCTGCAACTGCATTGCTTTTCTATTTTATTTTTGTTTGTTTTATTGTTTAAAGGTTCGGTTTTACCAAGATACATTAAAAACAAAAACATCATCCATCCATTTGCTTGTTGTTCTGGGTTTACCCAGGGGTCTTCTACAAGTTGGATGTTGGACCTCAACTGACTCTTTTCAATGATTCAGATTCAGATTCAGAAACTTTATTGGTATTGTACATTATACAACGAAATTAAAAAGTGCAATCCTTTGCAGCATACGTTCACTCAAACAGCCACAGAAGACAGAGTAAAAAGATAAAAACAACACGTTTAGAATCACTTAGCTGTATTTAGGGTTTTTACCGCTGTCGGGTAAAAGCTGTTCTTTAGTCTGTTTCTCCTTGCTTTCATGCTTCTGTACCGTCTGCCTGATGGCAGCAGCTCAAACAGACTGTGGCCAGGATGAGAGGAGTCTCTGGTAATGTTCTGAGCCCTTTTGAGGCACCGGGAGCCGTGCAGTTCCTCCTGTGTGGGAAGAGTACAGCCAATGATTTTCTGGGCTGTATTGATGACCCTCTGGAGGGCCTTCTTTTGGGCTGCTGTGCTGCTGCTGAACCAAATGCAAATGCAGTATGTTAAGATGCTCTCAATAGAGCAGCGGTAAAAGGATACTAACAATCTCTGTGCGATGTTATTCTTCCTGAGCAGTCTCAGGAAGTAGAGTCTCTGCTGGGCCTTTTTCAGCCGTTCAGCGGTGTTCATGCCCCTGATCAGGCCCTCCTCTAAGTGGACCCCATGAAGCAGAAGTCTGTGACCCTCTCCACCCAGTCCCCATTAATGGAAAGTGGTAGCATGTCCGTTTTGTTTTTTCTGAAATCAATGATAAGCTCCTTGGTCTTGGATATATTAAGGAACAGGTTGTTCTCCTTGCACCACACCGTCAGCTGAGGTGCAGTCGTAGGTGTACAAGGTGTAGAGAAGGGGACTCAGCACGCAGCCCTGTGGGGAGTCAGTGCTGAGGCTGAGTGCTGAGGATGTGTGGGGCCCCACTCTCAACCTCTGTAGGCGACCAGTCAGAAAGCTTTTAATCCAAAGGCAGGTGGAGAGTGGAAGCCCGAGGTCCATCAGCTTGGTCATCAGTCTGTGAGGGTGGATGGTGTTAAACGCCGAGCTATAGTCCACAAAGAGCAGCCGGGCATAGCTCCCCTGCTGCTCCAGGTGGGACAGGGCAGCATGGAGAGTAGTAGCCACAGCGTCCTCTGTAGATATTTTGCCCGGTAAGCAAACTTGTGTGGGTCGAGGAGTGGAGAAAAGAGTCTTGTGATGTGATTTCGGACCAATTTCTCAAAACATCTCATCAACACCGGGGTTAGTGCTACTGGACAATAGTCATTAAGGCCAGTGATGAGAGATTTGGAAAGGAGCAGCGGCTCCACTCCTAGCTCCCTCTGAATGTCTAAGCTCCTTACCCTTTCTCTAAGGGTGAACACAGCCACCCTACAGAGGAAACTCATTTTGGCCACTTGTATCCGCAATATCATTATTTCAGGTACTACCCAAAGCTCATGATCATAGGTGAGGGTTGAAACGTAGATTGATTGGTAAATTGAAAGCTTTGCCTTTCAGCTCAGCTCTATCTTCATCACGACATTCTGGTATCTGCATTACTGCTGATGCCGTCCAAATCCACATGCTCCATTTTACCCCCGCTCATGAACGAAGCCCAGAGATACTTGAACTGGGGCAGTAACTCACTCCCAACCCAGAGGGGGCAATTCACCAAGAGAGAACCATGATCTTGCACTTGGAGGTGCTGAACACTCAGGTGCATAATGAAGGTGACAGCCCGATGAAGCTAACAGAACCACATTATCTGCGAAGAGCAGAGACTGGACACTCTTCTCTCCCCAGCTCTCCCCAGCTGGGATGGGCAAACTCCCATGAACCCCCAAGCAGCTCTGCGAGGATAAAAAGCTGGTCCACAGTTCCACGGCAAGGATGTAATCCACATTACTTCTTTTGTAATTTGGGCAAATCATCCCTCTAACTTATTTTGAGCATTCCCTCTCTATGTCTAGACTTGACATACATTTTCAGCTTGGAGAGAACAAAAATTACATGACATGAACAATATGCAAACAACAACAAATGCTCTGTCCTTATGACCTGAAGCAGCCTGATGTATCTCAGTCCGTCTCTCTCCTTGAGCATTCCTTTATTTTGCTCTCTTTCTCAGTCTCTCTCTTTCTGTGTGTGTGTGTGTGTGATGTAAGTCTTGCAACACAAGTCTGACATTTCACAGGAATTAAGTTGGACACCGCAGGGATTTACTCACCGTGCCGTCAGCTTTCTCTCCATCTCGGTTTTCTCCTGTGACTTTCTTTATTTCTTTCTCAGGTCAATTCTCTGAGCTTGAAATTGGTGTGAAAAATGAACAATATAGCCAAAGCATCAACACAGCTTTTTACTTCAAATTCCATTCCCTGTTGGTTTGTGTGTATTTTGCATCCTCATAGGCATTGGGTTATAATTAGAAAATACAGATTAGGACAGAGAATTGCTTGTATTGTTATGTCATGTCTTTTATGTCACATTTGTGTGTTTCACAAATGATGGAAATGTTTTCTCCTAGTCTTAAATTGTGAAATTGTGTTATATGCAGTTCTAAGTTCTCTACAGATATATACAAATAGGTGTTTATTACACATCTAGCAGTTACAGAGCAACATAATCATTAATGTGGAGTGGTGTTTGCATCACCTAATGAATCTAAGTCCAATATTCTCATTGTCCAATAGACTCTGACAGACAGAACTGTCTGTCTGTCTTTGGTCTCTACCAACTCCTGAGCAAAATATCTGCTCTTTAGCTGCTAAATGCGCCACTATGATCCCCAATTAGTCTCTAACTGTGTCTGCCTCCTGTTTGTTGCTCAGCAGCTAGTAGACAGTGGCTTTACCCGAGTTGTTTCACTGAAAACATCTGCCTGTAGCTGCTGGAGACAGCAGGTTGATGAGAGCAGTGTTTGCAGTCTGGGAAGCCAAAACAATGAGCTGAAAGAGGGTAAAAGCTCAGTAGAGCTGAGGGGAAACTCCAGAGTTAGTTATGGGATTGATTTAAATATTGTATCTTCTAGATTTAAAAGGTACAATTATCCAAGATTGTATCACCAGAAAAATACCAGCATTGTTTTTTGTGTAAATTCTTCAAACAATCTAAGCTCATATTGATGTTCAGGGTGGAAAGTGTACAAAGTGTCTGAGTTCACTCCTGACTCTTTGGAGAAATGGGGGTTTCTCTTCATTGGTTGCACTCTCTCTGTTTTGTTTTTTGTATATTCTTAAAGCAACGTCATACTTACAGGTTGATAACAAATCAACCTGTAAGTATGACGTTGCTTTAAGAATATACAAAAAACAAAACAGAGAGAGTAGATGTGAAAAGAGAGGTAGTGGAGCTGTGAAATGAGCTCACAGAGCAGTGTGTGTCTACATGGAGCTGACAAGTGAGCAAGAAGAGAGGTATCTATTCTGTCTTTAAAAATACAGTAACGTGTGTGTGGAGCTGTGACATGTGAAAATGGGATCTCTCTCACTGTGGTCAGCTCTCCTTATGACTCAAGTTTAAGTGTGAGACTGAGGCACATAGGTGCTCTCATTCTAAAAGAACTAAATGTTATATGTGCTCTTGATTAGTGATTGTTGCACTGTCAAACATGTTAAAGGACTTTACCAACAAACAAAGTGTTGCATGCATGTGGAGATTCTCTGATTAAAGAAAGCACACTGTCAATCAAACTTTAGTTAGAATAGCAATGTATTTTCTCTGTTCTTGGTATTGTAAGAACATGAATGAAAGGTTTGCACAGAAACACTGAAGGTAAGCTTTAAAATAGAATGTTAGTTTACCTCACTAGACTAGTGTTTGTCAGGTTAGTTAATTCCCGAGATGCATATGCACTCTTGTGTTGATGTATAAAGTTGAATTTACATATGTTTTATAAATCTCAGTCTATGTGTGCCTGATTTCCACATTTAGACAAAGATGGACATAGGCATACCATAAAGCAGCAGTTCCCCACCTTGGGTCCACCATTAAAATCAGATTTTCGACAGAAAATAAAAGTTTAACTAAGTCAGTTAACACTGGTTAAACTGACAGCAACTCATGTCCACACTCTGTGCCTTAACCTAAGATGAGGAAACACAATAGACATCAGGCTTCAACAGGGTCACAAGTCCGAAAGGTTGGGGACCACTGCCATAAGTCATCAGTATCTCCGCCAGTCTTTAGACCTGACAATGAAGAGTGGAGACGAAGCATCACAGTGGCAACAAGACCAGAGCAGCTGTCCTGATACATGGCAGGAGACATTTATAGCAACCACTAGGTCTTTCATTCAGCTAACATGCACCTGTAAACCCTTTATCAGTTGTGATATCTCATCACACTTCATGAGACTTCAAAAAGTTAATCAATTGTTTAAAGTGATGAAGCAAAAAAACACCACAAATGAATGTGGTGTTTATTTAATGAAATAATACAACTTAAAACACTAAAAGCACTTCATAAAATGTATTTGGTAAATGTGCCTTTGATTGGCAAAATCTTTTTTTGTTTTTATGGTTCTGTTTTACACTGAGAATCAGAATCTAGTATTTTTGTATGTAGTATGTGAACACAGACAAGGAATATGACTGAAATAGACATACAGCTAAGAATAAAGACAACAACCGAACCGAACAATGGAAACGTAAATATTAATAGTAGACAAGAATATAATAGCACGAAAGTGCACAATGCAAAGAGCGCTGGAATAAATATGGAATATGTCATGTAACAGGTTGCTTTATACATACAGCAGGTGGTAATGAGAGTACTGTAATTTCCGGACTAGAAGTCTGCTACTTTATTCACAGGCCGTGAACCAACCGTTCAAATCACCGTAAATCAAACGCACTCACACTGATCAGTCATTTTGGGAGTCAGACGGCTTATTACATTTAGGCCCTTAGCAGACTTCCAAACTGTAGGGTGTGAACTCACAACCCTGGGATTAAGAGGCTCATGCTCTACCGACTGAGCTAGCCGGCCCAGTTTATACATAGTGCTTAGATTTAACACATAACACATACAAAAACTGTGTGTATTTCAACTATAAAACTGCTCCTATTAGAGGGGAGGAGTTGGAACAGGTTGTGTCCAGGGTGTGATGGGTCTGCAGTGGTGGTTCCTGACTGTTTCTTGACTCTGGACATGTAGAAATGGGGGGCAGGTTGGCCAGAGATTCTTTCTGCAGTGCCAGAGAGCGCAACACTGAGGCTGCCATCTGCAGCGCCATCTTGTCTCATATGTGACATACACATACACCCCTTGTTAAGGTTAGGGAAATGTGGTGGCATGGATTCAACACTAAGAGTCCACAGTGACCTAAAATATTGGCACTGGCATTTAATCAGAACCCAATCTTTAGCTTTTACTGCCTAAACCTAAACCAAAAACAGTATGCAGGATTCAAACCCTGGTATCTGCTGTCTTCATCATCCACCTTGACCACCTCCCTTCCATTTGCCTGCCGTACAACACCGTATCCCTTCCTTACTGGAAAGATGCTGCCTAACACATTCCCAATGGCATTTATTGTTGTAAGCCATAACAAACAAACATACAAACACACACACACGCCTGAGGGTGGGCAGCTGCAGTGCTGGAAAATAAAGAGTTTGAACATTGTTTCTCTCTGTCTGCTGCCCTGGGACAGCTGAGGCTGGGAGGCAACGGTACAGAGATGGAGAGCGGGAGAAAGAGGGTGAAAGAGATTAGAGCAAGACAGAGAGAGAGAGAGAAAAAAGAAACATGAGAGACTGGACATATAGATAATCAACACGGGACAGAAAGAAAGAAGGCTGACTGAAGAAACTTGGTATCAGGAGATATCAATAAAGCCTTAAAGGAACAGCAAGTTCTTGGGACGTGTTCCCATTAGACAAATTACCCATGAAGTCAGTGGTTCCCAACCTGATTTGCCTAAGTCCACATCAGACACATCACATCAAAAAACAAAAAAGACAAAGGGCTTAAAACCCAATGAAGCAGAACGTATTAAATGCATTGCAACAGCAGTAAGAACTTATCCAGCTTCCTAAACACACTTTCTTTACAGCACAACAGTTAATACGTGGAAGTCTGTTTTGCGACAGTTCCATGTTTTCAATCATACATCTTGCACACGTCTGACAGACGCACTTCAGTTTGAATCAATGTCTACACAGGTCATGGAACAGCTCCCAGTTCACTGCAAACTGAAGCATAGTTTCTCTCTAGGTCTATATTCTCAAGACTTATAAGAGTAGAGAAACTACATTGATCAGTAGTTGCTAACATTTGCTAATTATAGGTAAACACAAAGTGCAACTGAGGCTGTCATTATTATTTTGCAGGCATTTGGTCATAAACGAAAATATTTCACTCAAAACCACATAAAATCACATTGTCCATTTCTAGTGTTTTTAAACTGCAGCTAATTTGAAAGGCTATACAATAGGCTATACATATATAGACCAAACATTCATTTTAAAATCCTTAATTGGAACAAATGATATGAATGATATGATTTTATGTACATTCAGTGCAAAATAAGTGGTTACTAGATACATCAGTCCTCATGCTCAGCTATTGGCTGCTGCTTTCAAGTGTGTTTCATAGAAGTTCCTCTATTAGCTGCCTTCTTTCTGCCTGTGTTGCCTCTTATTACAGACCATTGTTCCTGTAAACAGTGTGCAACACTCAAATATGATGTTATGTTATTCATAAAGCTTCACTAGCCATAGCACAGTCAACAATTAGCTTATTATCTAATGCAACCAGAAAAAAAACAGTAATAAACCCTTTCCATAGTATGGACATGTTACATAGTAGAAAATATATGATCAGTGAACATTTCTCCAACTCTTAATGCACAGCACTAATGTAAACAACTGTTCTACCAGTTAGAATTCTGACAACCAAATCAAAGTAAAGTTATTTGTAGGCATATATACATACCTTCCATAACTGAAGAGTAAATTGCCTACATTGTGACACTGCCTTCATTCTTCTAGCTACATCCATGAAAAATGGCCTGAAAAATGGCCACAAGCTTGGATGAGATTGATGCAGCTGCACAGGTTGCTATAAGTTGACTTACAGAAATAACAACTTTAAAAGAAAAGAAAAAAACTGATGTCACAGGTCATTAGAAAAATAAGTATCTTAAAACACTTATATATACGTTTCAGCCTGCAGCCATGATGGTGGCCTCTTGCTATATATCACTGCAGGCATCAAGTTTGGACTTATATAGACAAAAGTACCATTCCATTTAAGCACCACGTTATACATCCCTTTGTTTCACTTAGACCAATTCTCTGTGATGTTCACTACTCGCTATATTCAAACCAAAACAGATGAGCATTACCCAAACTCTGCTCTATCATTTCACAAAAAAACTGAGTTGACAAAGTCTTAGTAACATCACAGATGTAGTTGTTAGGTTGTTTGCACCCACTGACTCATTAACTAAAAGGTCCCTGCCAAAGCAAGGGGAATTGTAAAATTGGGAATTGTAGAAGGGAATGTTGTTTCCCTTTCAGGACTCTGCTTTATTTGTTAATAGCCTGGGTATTTATCACTTGCATGGGAGTCATTAATTTAACTTCACACACTTCGTTTGAATAGTTTTACAACTTATTTGCTTTAATTGATTGCACTTAGCTCCGCTCAGTGAATCTTGCCAACTGACACACAGGTGTGCTGTGCTGAGATAATACACTACCAAATAAGATCAATGGATTCAGGTTAAAAACACACACACACATATAAACATATAGATATTTGCATTTGCATTTGCCCATAGAAGTGTGTGTGTGTGTGTACATCCTCTACACACACTCTTTTCCAGTTTTGTAATGTGCCTGCCATTTAAAAGTGCACACACAATTTAAATGCAGGCAGAATGCTGTTGCACATGAGAAGTCAGACTCTCTGAGGAGGAAGATTGGGGATGCTCTGTCACGCGTTACACACACACACACACACACACACACACACACACACACACACACACACTCACACACACACAAAGGTGTCCAACCTTTTGAAATACATTTATCACTGTAGTAGAGCATTAGGGTCTTGCCCATGTACCCCGTTTTAAAAGGGGGTGATTCAAACATTGTCCCCCCATTGGTCATCCCCCCCCATCATGTCTGTTTAGCAGCTAAGCTACCCCCGTGTCATGATTATTATCAAAGAGATCCTTTTCTTGTGTTGTGCAACACATTAATGAGGAAATCGTCTCTCATTATGTTCAGTCTTTTTGTGTTGCAAGAGCAAGATATCAACAACATGCAAATGCGCTAAGTGACATATGGAAAGGCTGAATACGTTTTGACGTAGCAAATGACTAACACGACTATAATGAAAGAACAGTTCAAACTTACCCAAAAGAAACAAATTGGTCTCATCCTGAGCTTTGAGGTCTTTAGAGCAGGTTGGAAGACTTTACCAACAGAAGGGAAGTAAAGGATATACGATTATATGGCAGGAAGGGAATGGAAAAAGGCTATAGAGTTCCTTCAAACTGTAAATAAACTTCTGTTGTCTGACTTAAAACTCCAATCATGGCTTCATCCTTCCATCCCATCATGTCATCCCATACCTTACAATTCATAAAACTAATCTAATTTACCAGCATAAAACATAAAAAATGTCTAAATGTAGATTTAGACAAGCTATATTAGAAGTGACGTGCTAACTGCTGGCTAACTTTAACATATTTTGTTTTGCAGAATTCTTATGACTAATGACTAAGAAATAGCTTTTCATTTTTTTCTTCATATAAAAAAAACATTATGTAAAGATTGATTTGTTTCTCCATCTTTGGAGTGCTATAGTGATTTTACCTTTTCAGAATCAGATCAGAATCTGCTTTATTTAGGCTGATGTGTACTACACATACAAGGAATTCGACCTGCATACAAGTTTATTATTAAAACATTTTCACCATTTTACTGACAGTAGTCATAGATGCAAAGCAGCACTCACACAGCACCAACATCCAGTGGTTGCATAAGACTGATACTAACCAGGCTTATAAGTAATTAATAATGGAAGGTCTTTATTGACTACACTTTGAATGATTGTGCATGATTTTATCTGTTATTGGAATTTGACATGGTAAAGAAATGTTGTTCTCTGTGTTTGCTGGAGCAAACATTCACAAAAGTGACAAATCAGAAACTCTTAGAAACAAACTTTTACCAAAAGAGGTTTGGGTGGTGAAGGTGATGGGGCATGTGGTGACGGTGATGGTGATGGTGATGGTGATGGATCTGGTGTTAACTTCCACACACAACTTGTGATGGTGGTGTAGAAATAAATTATTATATTTAGCTTACTGTTTTATGATTTCAATCATGGTGTTAGTTGAAAATATTTGTTGTGCAACAGCATATGTTGTTAAATGCACAGACACACAAACCCTGGAAGAGACTGCAGCATGTTTATCAGTTACTAATTTTATTCCATCAATAGAAATGAAGTTCATTTGGTTTTCAACAAACCTGCAATATTATATTTTCAATTTCTTTTCATGGTTTCTATCTCTTTAGTCATACACACTATGTAAATATACCAAACACAGGCAACACCATAATACGGTGAAGAGGCTAAATAGGCTGAACAAAAGCACTCACAGTTCAAATGTCCTGTCTCTCCCTTCTGCTGTGTCTCCTCAGGAATCGTTGTGATCTGAACAGTGAGGATCTGAATCGTCAGTGGTGTAAACCAGACCCCGTCCTCAGTCCAACCATCTACCACAGCAAGGGCTTCCTCTACTACCTCAACAGTATAGGGCGAACTCCACTGGTGAGATACACATGCTCTTCTGTATCCTAAACTTGTTAGCTTGATGTTTTTGGAACATTAGTAAGTGACTAAAAGTCAGATGCAGTCCTTCTCTTTTTTTTCTTTTAATTCTTCTTTTCTTCTAATTAGAATCCCAGAAATCACAAAAAAATTATAGATGCAACATTTAGAGTAGGTTTCCAAATCAATGGGCATCTAATTAACAGCAACATTAAGCCAGATTTTTTCAATTTTGCCTTGCAACACCTGCAGCGCATTTTCCTGCCAAACACAAAGCTGAACGGTGTGTGAATGTGTGCTGCATGTGTCTTGCTGAAACTGAAATGTAATTTAATGAGGCTTTAATGAGAAAGACCTATAATGAATTGACCTTGATTGGCTCACTTAATTGTTCCAAATTAGAGGGGTGAGGTTGTTTTTCAGTCTAATTCACGTAATTAACTGCCAACTGTTGTTGTAGATGGACATACAGTGAAAAGCACAGGCACTTTAAGAAGGATTTGTTAACCTTGTCTCAACCAGGAGAGAAAAGATGGTGCTCAGAACTGCACAGCTTTAACCACACTGGTTGACAAAAGAAATATGCCACAGTACAGTACAACAGCAATCGTGGTAATTCAAGTGAATGGGAAAGTGTGTCCAAACTTTTGACTGGTACTGTATGTGTACATTTTTCTAACGAGAACCTCTTGTGGCTATGTGAAGAATGATGGAGGAAGTACTCAAAAGATCTCAGGGAGGAGATCCGTGTGGCGAGATGGATATTTGCTTTTATCATGACCATGATCTTTCTTTAAAGAAAAACTATGGTTTGTTATAACTTGAGTTTTATAATTGTACCTCAGACTGTCAGTTCTATCAGCTATAATAATATTGGACATACCAAAAGAATTGCATAGAACTGGGAGAGTCAAAATAGGTTCAACAGGACAAGAATCACAAACTCAAATTCAATTTAATTCAATACAGTTTAATTTATATAGCTCAGGGCACTTTTTCGTAAGACCCAACATTTCCACCATGAGCAGCACCAGGAGACAATGGCAAGGACAAACTCTAACAGGTAGAAACCTCGAGCAGAACCAGGATCTAGGTGAGCGGTCATCTGCCTCGACCAGTTGGGTTGAAAGGTGTGGGGGGGGGGGAGGGGGGGGGGGAAGGAGAACATACAGTAGTACAGTACAGTTCTATGTAGAAATGTAAAGTAATAGATGTGGTAGTGGCATTGATATTAATATTATAAAATAATACTAATGGCAATTTTATTATAATAATAATAATAATAATAATAACAGAATAGGAGCAGTTGAGCAGGAGCAGGTGCAACCATAGATCCAGACTCTTGCTGGATTGAATGTCATAATATATCTACATTTCACCTTATATTATTGGATGATTAACTATATCATACATCAATATTATTAATACAGACAATTATATATAGAATAAACATACAATCATGTTATATAATATTCTGGTGTTCATTGTTATAGCTTACTTATTTTATTCTATTTTTATTTGATATACTTATACACCAAAAGTTCCCCTCTGTGGATTCAGTAAAAGACTATCTTATGATAGCTTACATAACCAACCTTAAAATCACCTCAGGTTAACTGAGGTAACAAGGTTTATGTGATGTAACACAGTTTGCATCAAACAAGGCTGTTCAGCTCTTCTGCAGTTTCAGACACAACATCTTTAACATCTGGTTTTGAATTCCACATTTGAAGATTCAAAGATTTTATTATAACTAGTCTTTTTCCCCAGAGCATGTGCTCCAGGTGTCATTTTCCACCTGACTGAATAGGTCCAGTCCAAATGTTCTCTCAGATCATACACCCTGTCTGTTTAAGATGCTTCGAAAATGTCAGAATTGCTATTTAAATCTGTGTTATTGGTTTAATTTGGTTGGGGCATTTGTGTGGATGTTTAATGCAGCCCTACAAAGCTCTGTTTGTCTCCCTTTCAGGTTTTCTGTGACTACCATGGCCACTCTAGAAAGAAGAATGTGTTCCTCTATGGCTGCAGTGTTAAGGAGACTCTCTGGCAGTCTGGCTCTGCTGTTGACACTGTAGGATTGAAAGAGGACCCTGGATATAGGGTAAGACACACACTGACACACAGCCATAGAGGGTCCAGTTTAAAATGCTGTGTGGTCCTCTCTTCATGTTCTAGTGGTGGACTTGCTACAGTTGCAGTTAAAGCTCTGAAATCATAGACACCACTGAACAAATGTCTGCTACTGTTTCTGCTGTGGGTTGTCAATCTCTCTTTCTTTTTCTCTCTCCCCCCGTGTCTATCTATCTATCTATCTATCTATCTATCTCTAGACCATTCCAAAGACCTTGGATCGTATCGCACCAGCCTTTTCTTTCAACAGCTGCAACTATTTGGTAATAATAATAATAATGATAATTACACATTTGTTTAAATTGTTGTTTTTTACTATCATCATATCTTTGATAACACTATATTGTATATGCTTTGTTATATGGATTATCATTATCATACTCCTCCTCACACCCTGCATCACACTTATCATCAGTCATCATCACCATCACCATTACCTCTATAATATGTAGAGTTTTTAATAGTATTGTTATTATGAAGGCTTCATTTCTGTTTTACTTGTACTTTTAATGTGTTTATTTATTATGTGTCACATAATAAAAAATGATGTGACGCTAAAACTTAACCCTATTTATGCTTGATTTCTGATTCAAACTTGTCAGGTGGAGAAGTCTCGCTCTGCCACAGCCAGGGTGGTTGTCTGGAGAGAAATGGGCGTGCTGAGAAGTTACACCATGGAGAGTACTTACAATGGTTGTGACCAAGGAATATACAAGGTGTGTGCATGTGTGCGTGTAAAATAGGCCCAAAGACACTTGTGTGGAATGTGGTCCACTGGTAGCTAAAGGAGGCTCGTTTATCCTCTGCAGTAAAGTGGTGATACATGTGATAACACTGTAG
>JAVQJL010087476.1:0-24238 GCA_036024295.1 Nannoperca obscura
CCTGGCTCCGCCCACGTACTGACAAAAAGAAAAACTCCTGGCGAGCGAGCAGGTGAAAGTTTCGCGAGCAGGAGAGCAGTGACTGTGCTCGCGCGCGACTTCAGATGCTGCGCTCGCGCTCCGCGCGTGCTGTTTAAGCGCTCGCAGAAATGAATCACGCGCGCGAGCATGTAATTTGCGCGCGCGCTTTATGGCAGCGATATGCCGTCATACAAGCAGCTCTCAGTTGTGAATGTGTTCAGCTATATGGTGTGAATGTATGAATGCAAAGCAGGTTTATTCCTGAATAAAAACTGATCAAAAAAGACGCACTTAAAATCAAAATGACCCACACAGCTATTCAACCTCTTTATAATACAACTTCAAGTTCAAGGAAAGTAGATAGCATGTCCTCTAGAAGGAGGATGATGATGTAAATTCCCCCAAATTTCTAAATTAATGTGTCCAATGTATGTTAATACCGGTTATATAGTTAGCAGGATATTGCAGTGCATGCACTGTAAACGCGACCTCTGATTTCCTGCTTTAACTTGATTTCTCCCCATAACCGGGTTTCCTGCGTTTGTATAAACAGTGATTAACAGGGTATGCAATGTCACTGTATATCTGCGTATGTTGTGCTATCAAGCATTCATATTACATCTTGAAAGCACATGGTATTTACATTTAGTCAATACTAATTGGTTTCCAGGCAATTTGCTAGGTACTGTATGAGGAGTGCTAATTCAGAACCTTATGTTTACAAGCATCTGAGTTACGTGATGTGTTCCACACCTACTTTTGATTCATGAACATCAATGTATGTGTGTCTAAATGTGTTTGCCTGAATTATGTTTTTCTATTCTTTTCTTTTTCTATTTTTGTCCTTATCTGTGTTTTCCTCTGACATCTCTTTCAGATAAACTGTAATGAGAAACAATGGAAGTCATGGTTTGATAAGGAAGCCCCAGAGGAGGAGGTGGTCCCAAACTCCTACGACCAGGCTCTCGACTGTTTCAGACGCCTGCTCCTCATACGCTGCTGGTGTCCTGACAGGACCATTGCACAGGTTAGAAAAGACAAGCCTGTGTGTGTGGTTACGATGTCCAGATACATGGATCTAGTGGCGAATCAGCTCCATCACAGTACATCAACAGTATAAGTTGTGTAAGTCCAATTCTCACATTTGCTAGGTTGCATCATAATGTATTTGCAACAGTATGATGATGATGCAGTCATACTGTAACATAAATGTAAGGTCAAAAGACTGAATTACCATGAAAGAAATATAGCGGAATATTCTCAATCAACTGATGGCTCAGGGCTGGAAAAGTACTGAAAAATACTGGTTTATTTAAAAAATGCACTTGTTTTAATGAGACTGGGTTCAGTAATAAAAAGTCTAAAAGTCTCTTAATCTACAGTAATATCTCCCTTGGCCAAGTCTTTCCTTGAACGGAAAAGTTGAATACATTTAGCTAAACAGCTCTCTCTGAAGCTTACCGAACCAGAATATCTACAATGGCTAATGGACATTCACTTCTTACTGATGGGTAGTTTTTTGGTTCACTGCAGACGAGCCTGGAGTGGAATTCATTTTGCGGCACTCAAACAGTGCAGCAGTTGTCTTTGTCTGACCTCCGGCAGCAGTCTTTACTGTTGACTGAAAAGACTAAGCCAGTAAAAAAAAAATCCTTTGAACTATTTCCTCAGTTCCCAGCCTCTAGAAAGTAAATGTATTCCAGTATTAAGTTTTAACTTGGCCTGCAATGCTGAACAAGTCTTTCCCCCCTAGTGTTTCAACGCTTGCATTATGAAGCAGGAAACAAACACATCTGCTCTACCTCATTTCTTTCCCTTTCTCCTCTAGGCCCGTAAATACATAATAGACGCAATGGGGGAGAAGTACACGGAAGGGGTGATTCTTGACTTGGAGAAGATGTGGGAGGAATCAGACCCGCGAACACCTCTCATCTGTTTCCTGTCAATGGGCTCGGATCCAACCGACTCCATCATTGCGCTGGGGAAGAGGCTGAAGATGGAGACCCGGTATGTTTCCATGGGACAAGGACAGGAGGTCCACGCCCGCAAGCTTCTGCAGCAGACCATGGCTAATGTGAGTCTGTGGTGTGAGGTTACTGCTATTTTTGCATAATTTGATGTAGCAGCAGAAGAGTTGTTTCATGCAATATGTTGAGCAAGACAGCAAGGTCTTTTAATGCTCTCTGATCCCTTACAGACAGAACAACCTTTACAGAGTTTGTCACTGCTAAGATGTTATTCTAGGGGATCTTTACTACATCATCACTTTTGCAGTCACTGATATTGAACACAACCCTTACTGTTGTTATTTGTCCTCAGGGTGGTTGGGCCTTACTCCAAAACTGTCACCTGGGTCTGGACTTCATGGACGAACTAATGGACACAGTGACAGAGACAGACTTTGTCCATGATAGCTTCCGCCTTTGGATAACTACAGAGGTCCACAGACACTTCCCCATTACCCTTCTACAGATGTCAATCAAGTTCACCAACGAACCACCACAGGGCCTCAAGGCGGGTCTTAAGAGGACCTATGGAGGTGGGGCCACCATTTTCGATTAGTTTAGTTCAGCTTCAAGTAAAACATAATTACTCAAAAGTCCAGAATTTCATAGCAAGATGAGGGCAGTACTAGGAATGAAGATGTACACACCCTATTCTGAATCAATGTAATGCTCCAGCCTGAAAACACTACTAGGCATTGATATGTCAGAAATAAAGTTAAATGTCAACAGATTGATTCTTAGTTTATCATTACAGGGGGAAGCCAGCAGGAGAAAAGATGATAAACAAACTGCTTGCTGCTTAATTCAGTGCATTTTACACCCAAGTACCCACAGCCTGTAAGGTTCATGAACGTTTAAGCAAGTTAAAACACGTAGTTTGAGTTTTTAGTCAAGCTTTAAAGAGGGAGAAAGAGAAGAAGATGTAATATGCCTTTTTTTTTTTTTTTTTTGCCTGGCTCACATGGAACAAGGATATGTGAGGTTCCTGAAGGGCAATTTAGAGTCTGGGTACACGCTTATCTTCAGCTCTTGAATCCTAGCTGCAATTAAAAATTGCACATTTCTTCATCTGATTAGGAGAAATCACACTTGTTGTGGGCAATGCATCCAAAATATTCAAAAAAAGTTCCCCTATATTCCTTCAAAGCAGTGCTTCTTTAGTTAATTTCTTTCCACCTGTACATGTTACAAATCCCAAATGATGTAAGGCTGAACCACCTGGATTTGGGGGAAAACACACATGGGACTGTCTATTAAGTGAATATCGCAATCCAATATTTTGTCCAATTTAAAAAGAAAATTCACTCAGCAAATATGTAAGTAACATTTGTACATTGATCAAAAGTCACCAGCTTAGAGCTATTTGTTTTGTCTTATATTGCTTTTTATTTTCTTTGACAGGAGTTTCTGCACTGGTATTTGTTCCTAATGTATCTATGATTTCCAGAGTATTCTATAGTAGAAGTAACAAGCCTTCTGTAGCTGGAAGGCTGTGGATCATATTTCCAAACACTGACCTCAAAAGCTGATAGAACCTAAATGATTTTATGTGCAGGGCTGCTCATGTGTTCATCGATGTATCCTTCACCAGGTATAAACCAGGACCTTTTGGATGTCAGTAACATGGTGCAGTGGAAGCCAATGCTGTATGGAGTGGCATTTCTCCACAGCACAGTACAGGAGAGGAGAAAGTATGGGCCTCTGGGATGGAACATCCCCTACGAGTTCAACCAGGCCGACTTCAACGCCACTGTTCAGTTTGTTCAGAACCACCTCGATGACATTGACATTAAAAAGGTAGGATTAATGAACACCGTACAGTATACACCACCATCTTAACAGCTACCAACAACAGTAAGAGTCAGCTGAATTAGGTTCAAGTGTGCAGCAGGTTGTGGTCTTGATTACACACTTTTATTCTAACTCTCCAGTTTTATACTAAGCTGAAAAATATGTGTGGTCTTAAAATGTGTGTATAATACTACATTGTAATGCACTAAATTATATACTGTAATGTACTGTGTCAGACTCAGGAAATGCATCTTGTGCATTGCGGCATCATAGTAAAATTGTATGAATCCCTTATAAGAGTCAAGGGTCTCTCACCATTATTAATTGTATTATTTAAGGAACAAGAAAATGTCCCTCTGGTTTCTTTTCTATAGCTAGAGTTGACAAAATCTGAATCACAAAACAAAGAAATGTGTTTCAGGAAATGTTTCATTAGTAGAAGAGTGTCACATTCAACTTTAATAAGCACATAATAATAACCACACTGTTGAAGAAGTGCATAACAGAAAGTACAGTCTTCCTTTTCCATGCTGTTTCCTGTATCCTCACAATACACATTCATCAACTCCTTTTGAGGGTTTTGGTCAACATCGATAACCATTTCACAGATTTAATTTGCTGTCATCTTCTATCACTATTTAATATCCCCTCAGGGTGTGTCCTGGAACACAGTGCGATACATGATTGGAGAGATTCAATACGGCGGTCGTGTAACTGACGACTATGACAAGCGTCTCCTCAATACTTTTGCCAAGGTGTGGTTCAGTGAGGACATGTTTGGACCTGCCTTCAACTTCTACAAAGGCTACAGTATCCCGAAATGCTCCAGTGTTGACCAGTATCTGACATATATTCAGGTGAGTCACATCCAGATGGATGATGGTTGACTGTACACACAAATAACACAACAGATTTAAAGGCATCTGTATGACTGGACAGGTGGCTGCAAAAATGTCACTGTAAGTTTCTAATACGGGCTGTTGTCTTGAGTATTTCATATATGTTTGCACATTTTTACCCTATATTTGTTCCAGTTCTGCCCTTGTCATGTGATACTGCCTTCGTTTGTTCTATGCCGTCAGCGTTGAGTGACATCACAAACAGTGAAATGAGGAGGTTTCTGCAGGATGCTGACACACTTTGCTCTTTTCATATCTGGATACATGCTGCCACGTGTGATTTTAGATCAAATTATAGCATGCTCATTTTATTACAGATTGTGTATGTGTGCTTGCGTGCTTAACTGGTGTGTGTGTGTGTGTGTGTCTGTGTGTGTGTGTGTGTCTGGGGGCAGTTCCTGAGCTAGTTTCATTAAAGCTAGTTTCATTATGATGGATGCTTAGGGCTTCCAGGCTCAGCAAGCTTATTCCTCTGCAACGCCTCTCAAATAGAGAATGACAAACACAGCCTTGGAGAACACACACACACATCCACACACACACACACACTTATAAATGCACATAGGCACAACATTCAAATACACACGCATACCTTGTACACAAAAATACACAAGCACGTTCACACTTCTGCATAGACAAAATACACAACAGAGCACAATGTGTCCCTGTGTGTGTTTCCACGCGTCTCTATTTAAAAGAAATGCAGACAGACAGGAACAAAGCTAAAAATCCCTAAGAGAAAATAAATGACCACAGTGAAGGGCAAAGGCTATTCTGTCCAGCACCCAGTATCACTCTTTCTTCATCACCTCCTACTTTTTTTCTTATCTGAATGCAGTGTGATGGATTGCATCCGTGTATGAAAGGTGCTATATAAATAAACTTGCCTTGCCTTGGATGTTTGGGGGATAAACAAGCCAATGAGACAAAAATAAAGTTTCACAATGCAAACGTTGAGCTGTTCTTCATCAACAAAGAGATCTAATAATATAAACAAAACAGTCTGTTTCAGCCAAGGACAAATAAAACAGTGTTTGTTAAAACGTGCTAACATGCAAAGATGAAAACTCGTCATGTCCATGTGCTAATTGCAGTTTCACACCATTACACCATTCCCAGTGTGTTACAGATGATTAGCATATGACATACTGGATCTGTCTTTGTGTGTCTTTGCTTACGTGCTATCATTGATCATAATAAAGCTTGTTTTAAAGTTTGTTTGCTGGTTAGTCACTGTAGTAACAGATGGTCCTTCTTCCTGTCATCATTGTGAAAGACACTAACTGCAAGATGTATTTAAACCACCAAAACTAGATCTGATCCCAAGTAGAATTATATCAATGACAGTTGTATAACTCCTATTAGGTCCGCCGTTGTTCAGTATAAATTAGCCATATCGGTGAGCCAGTTTAAATGCTTGTGTTCAGGTTTAAACCAGAATAAATAATAAACCATGATATCAGTGAGGAACATAGTTTTTTTTTCCTATAAGAACAACTGGAAAATTGCTATTGACTGCTACAGAGTGCATAGATGGTACAGCCAGCCATCACCATAGAGATGGGAGCTCAATTTCCAGCAGCAGAACCTTTTGGTGTTTTGTCGTGGGCCCGCTGAGCACAATTATCTGTGTTTGATGTTGGGAAGCCGGGAAGTGATCCCATCACTCGACTATTCATACTAGTTTGTCAGATAAATGCTTCATTGGACTGGGAGGGATAGCATGAATCTCCCGTGAGTTACACCGTCACGGTGAAGCTTTTCACTGGAGGGTGAAAAGAAGCAGTTGGTGACACTATAGGTGTTTGACACTGAGGAGAAAAGAGGCAACTAACCCTCAAAACAAAGAAAAGGCAGCAAATAAAAATCTATTCCACATTGTTGGAGACTATTTCACCCATAAACTCTGTCAGCCTGTTTTCTGCCAGCTACATTTGGGGTGATAAGCTGCTCTGTGGGGGCACTAGGGCCCGCTTACAGCACTTGTTGTAAGAGTACAGTGAGAGAATGCATCTTGGCTATTTCTATCTGGAAATATTTTCACAAATGCTCTGTGAGCCGAAGTGACCTCTGGTTCAATAACTGTTGCTGTTTTTCTTTTATAGGGTCTCCCAGCCTATGACACTCCAGAGGTGTTCGGTCTCCACCCAAACGCAGACATAACCTACCAGAGTAAGCTGGCAAAGGACGTGCTGGACACCATCCTCAGTATTCAGCCTAAAGACAGCTCATCAGGTGGAGGGGAAACCAGAGAGGCTGTAGTGTCCAGGCTGGCTGACGACATGCTGGAGAAACTGCCTCCTGATTACGTACCTTTTGAAGTAAGTGTGTGTGTGTGTGTGTGTGTGTGTGTGTGTGTGTGTGTGTGTGTGTGTGTGTGTGTGTGAGCATTTGTGCATCATGAATAGCTCGAGGTCAGTGAGTAAGGTGAGTGAAGCACCATGTGTCCTGTGCAAATCGGCTGGTGTGGTGCAATCAGAAGTGGGATGTGTGTTGGTGAAGTGATGGAAGGTTGCATGTGTTTGAGATGGTGATAGAGAGAGAAGAGGACAAGAAATAGAGGGGGTGTGAATGTAGCTCATTCTCGCTAGCTTCATTTTGTTTTAGATTTTCACACTTTTTTTTTATATTTAAGAGAAAGTGAGAGGAATGTGACTTTTGAGGTGAGGCACAGCTCATCATGGAAAACCTGTCACTGCATGCCACACCCAGTGTCTACCACTTTCACTTCTGTCTATCTGCCTGTTGTCTGTCTGCATATACAGTATGTGAGAGCAGTAAAAACTAGATTATCCCTCCAACAATATATTTTAAAATGAGTTCAGATGCCCAACTGAATAAAAGGAAAAACTGAAATGGTAACATAGTAATAACCACATTTGTAATAAAAGACACATCTATCATGGAAAGCATTTTCAAAGAAAAGATGAAGTCAAAGAATTAAACTTTCATGACCTTACAGTCAGTAGTAACTATTGAAACCTCACATCCTGTGCTCAATTTGTACCAGAAGCATGTGAGTTTTTATTTATTATCCAGATAAGAAAAAGAGCAACTTATGCAACAGTTCAAAAGTTGCAAATAGAACAAACAAAAATCTTTATTTTAAGAAGTGGCATATAGAGTGGAGGTCAAGATGGAACAGTAGTGATTTCAGGTATATTTCCAGCCTGTGAACACGTCTTCCTGTATCAGCACTGCACATCTGTGTGTGCTCATGCATCTTCACTCCGTGCATTATGAATTCTTCACGAGATTCATTAAAGTTTCATCTTTGTATTTGATTCAATGAAACGTAACCAGGTGAGAGAGCGCCTCCAGAAGATGGGTCCCTTCCAGCCCATGAACATCTTTCTGCGTCAGGAGATCGACCGGATGAAGAGGGTCCTAGTTCTGGTCCGAAACACCTTGACAGACCTCAAGTTGGCCATCGATGGAACCATCATCATGAGCGAGAATCTGCGGGATGCCCTGGATTGCATGTATGATGCACGCATTCCTGCACGCTGGAAGAAGGTTGGTTGAGAGAATTGGCTTGAATTATAACATTCAAACAAAACTCACTGTGCCCTAAATTTGATATCACTCATAGAAGTTCACCTGTAGACTTCAAATTATTTGGTTTCAAACACACCATAACAAAAGTAGATCGTTGCTCTTCATTTCCTGCACTGACCTTCTTTTATTTGGTAACCTTTGTCCTTTTTTGAGCTTTTTAGTTGGCAATTTGATTGTTTTTTTTTCTGTTTTACAAACCACAAAATGAGCCTTCCTAATAGAAATCTTTTAATCATCTTTTAATTCTACTGAAAGCTATTTTAATGTCCATTGCTTTCAATAAAGGATGCTAACCAGCCATTTTAGGGAGCCATATCTTAAAGATCTTTTTAGTACTGCACAGGCCTAATTATTAATTATTGTCCCCATGCAAATCAATGGATTACTTTCTGATAACATCAGATATGTCTTGCCACCTAAAAGGGAGCTTATCATTGGTCAGCCTCTCATTTCTGGTATATCCCACACTGATGCTTCTTACCTTTTTATATTCGTAGTTTATTTTTAAATTTGATCCACGGCACACAAATTCATTTCCGTGATGAATTTTTACAAACTTAGCTGACAAAATTGCTGGAACATTAATATTGAGAGAGAAAGGGGAAGCAAGAGAAAACAACAAAGAAGTATGACTCGGCATGGCTTTTCCTGTATCTCTTATGGGAATCATTCTGTTGGCATTTAAGCCTTGCTCTCACAACCATTACATCATCAGAATAATTTAGACTTGAATGGCTTCCTGGCTGGGATCCAGAGTTTTTCTACCTGCAGTGTTGTCTTCTTTTGTCCCATTTGCCTCCACTTGTTGTAATCTCATATGTTTTGTTCTATCTTGCTGAAGTCTTTCTTTTTCTTTTGCCACGCAAGGATTCACAATCCATTTTTTCATGTTTCCTCTGATCCGTCTGGATGACAGTTCCCTGTACTCTGTTGTAATGTTTTGTTCGTGTTGTTGTTTGTCTTTTTTTTCAGGCATCGTGGGCCTCCAGCACCCTGGGGTTCTGGTTCACAGAGTTGCTTGAGCGGAACCGGCAGTTCCAGGCTTGGATCTTTGAAGGGCGGCCCAACTGCTTCTGGATGACAGGCTTCTTCAACCCGCAGGGCTTCCTGACAGCCATGAGACAGGTACACACGGCATCAGGCTACCTACATACTCACCCACCACCAGGGAGGAGGCCAGATGGCACGCAGAGGGAGACGCAGGCACACGGCCACATTCACACACACATGCATGCATGTACACACATATACACACAGTTGCAGGCGAGCAAGAACAAACACAATTCTCTTTGTTTTCTAATGAATTCCAGTTTATCATAATATGGGGGGACTGAATACAACAAAGAGATTTTACCTGAATGTTTAACCCTGCGTGATCCAGATCTCAAGTCATGTCCATGTTTTAAGGCTCATTGTTCTTTATTATAAAATCTAGATTTTCTGTATCTAGATTTAAATTGAATATTAAATTAAAACTTACAATAGCTTATAATAAAATGCATTTCAAACCTTTTGCAGGTCTATTAGTGTGTCCACCGGGAAGGGTTATTTACCTTTTCATTCCTGTTAAGTCTTTTTTTTTTGTCAGCAGAATAGCTCCAAAACCATTACGGATTTCCATGATGATTGGTGGCCTTGAGTCCTTGAATCTTTTTAACTGAATTTTGGTGGTGATCCAGGTCTGGTCTGAGGTCTGGTTATCATATACAGTAACGCTGAAAATGAGCTGAGATAGAGACCTGAGGGCTGAGGTATGTTTTCAGACCCAACAAATCCATTTTTTTTGCAGTTTAAATAGGAAGAGGAAATGGTTTAGCTTTGGTGTCACGTTTAAACATATGGCTGCCTTCTAGTTTGATTTATTCCACTCTGTAGTAAAATCCCTGTTGCATGCTCAGACATACAGAAAATATTTTGGATGCAGATGTCTGTATTTTACTAAGCAGGGATTTGACGGACTACTGTGTTCGCTCCCAAATGTAGCCATCATGTACTGTCACTGAGCCTGTACAGTATACTGCCTCTGCAGTGGTGTGCTCTGATTCTATGTAACATTTGCCTGAAATGTACTGTACTGCAGTGTCACACTGTCCACATCACTGCCATAACCTGTGGATTTGTTGCTGCACCTGCAGGAGATCACTCGGGCCAACAAGGGCTGGGCCCTGGACCGTATGGTGCTGTGCAATGAGGTGACCAAGTGGATGAAGGACGACGTCACCCAGCCCCCCGCAGAAGGAGTGTATGTCTATGGCCTGTACCTGGAGGGAGCCGGCTGGGACCGCCGCAGCTGCAAACTCATTGACTCTAAGCCCAAAGTCCTCTTTGAGATGATGCCTGTGATCAGGATGTATGCTGAGAATAATGGTGAGATTTACTACCTGAGAACATTAGATGGAGGGTGGATTTTGATTATGTGAATTGCAAACCCTTTAATCCTGTGTGTTTTTTTTTATCAGGGTCAATCTCTCACGTCATTGTCCGTCTCAGTCTGTCTCTCTTCTCTCCTCCTCAACATTTTCACCCCATGTAGTCACTCGGAATGGATGGATGTAACATTTAAATGTCAAGCGGACTAAGTGCTGTTTATTGTGCCTGAGAATAGATTACCAGCCATATGTGGCACAGTGTTTGTTCTGGATAAAACCAGACTATATCCAGGCAGGCAGCAGAGAGACGGAGGCCTCAGTGGACGCCTGCAAGCAAGGCTGCCTGGGAAATGAATTAATGATTCAATGATACGCATAATACCGTTTGTTTACACCATGTCCCCTCCCAGCTTTTTCCACTTTGAGGCTGCCTGCTGGGTTTGAGTGTGTGTGTGTGTGTGTGTGTGTGTGCATGCATGTGTGTGTCAGTGAAAAGGATGTTGCTGTAAAGACAAGTGGTTGCAAGAGGATCTATAAGTATGTATGACATACATGTGTGTAGGTATATGTTACAGTGTTGAGACTCACCTTCTCTGAATACTGACTATTTGCTTGTGAAAAGTATTGTTGGTTTTTGTAATGAGGGGCTCATGGGGGGCTTTAGCACTTTTTACTGACAGGGTAACAACTAACCAAAATACCATGCTGACTGCCTAAAAACCATAGACCAGAAAGGTGGTGCTGTGGGAGCAGTGGGTAATACAAATATAGCCAATCTGAGTTACCGATTCATTTTAGCAGACTTTAAAAACAGATGTTTTGTTGAACACAGCTGGATCTCCCAATGGCATCCCACACTCAATTAAATGTTTAATTGACTTGAAATGATTGTAGGTATAAAGATGTTTATGACTTTAACGAAGAGACTATTCTACCAGCTGTTGCTCTGCTTTCTATTAGTTTTCAGTGCACAACAAGTGACACTTCTCGGTTTTGCAGGTGTGAAGGATTCCCGCCTCTATTCCTGTCCAATCTACAAGAAGCCAGTTAGGACCGACACGAATTACATCGCACCTGTAGACCTGAAGACTTCACTCCCTCCAGAATACTGGATCCTACGGGGTGTGGCACTCCTCTGTGACGTCAAGTGATAGCTTTATGTCGAGAAACACTGACACACATCTGGTAGGAAGTTAGCCATTATTGTCTTCCCGTCAATCACGTGCCCAATGTCCTAGAGTATGCAGGATAAACATTGGTTACCGTGGCTACTACTATATGTTTTCAACAGACAAACCCTCAAGAAACATCAATATGTCATTGTTATAAAATGTTGGATAGGGTCATGTAGGACTCTTAGAATAACATCAATCCTTTACCGTCGCTCCTAAGGCGTAATCCAGTTTAGTTTGTTATTACTGTGCAGCAAATGTCAGGAAATTAGGTAAAATAATGTATTAAGTTTATCCAACACAAAATCAAAAAAGTAATGACCAAATGTGAAACATCATGTCAGTGTAGTCTGTTTTGTTCGTTCAAAGATAGTCTGTAGTGTAATGACTGAAGGTCAGCTATAAATGTCTGAATTTCTCAGACTCTTATGTAATTCCAGTATTTTTGGAGTTTGATCTTTAGCTACCTGTGGATGCAATGTGTTTGACATGTTATATCCTTTTTCAGATCAGGACAAAGATGAAATTCTGAGTTTTTCTTTTTACATTTACATCACACAGATAAGAGCAAAAGGGCAAGCGATTAATCATAGGATCTTTCTAGTCACATAACAATAGTCAGTACACACCTGTTCATCACATCGAGGGCCTACCCTGGTTGTATCTGTTTGTACTTCATTTTAAAACTGAGATTAAATTGAGTCTTTTAAAACTGTGCTGCTTCACTGAACAATTCAACTTTGGCCCGGATAAGTCTAGACATATTGTATGTGTCCATCTGCTCACCAGGGGCATTGCCCAATGTCAAGTATGTAGCTTGACATCTAGAGGCAAAAACATGATGAAACAAAGAAGGGCTAGTTCCTAGTGAGGAGCCGAATGTTGGATTGTTGTCATCAACTTATTCAATGGTAACATCCTCACACACACAGGTTTGGATTGATAATCAATCAATCAGTGTGCAGGGATATCTTCATCCTGTGGACATCAGAGCACACTCCTGTCATGTTAATATGCTTTTAGCTGGTCATTTATAAAGAACCTTACAGACAAATAACAATCAGTAGACCTGAAATACATAGAAATTTTAATGAAGTTTTTACAAAAAACAATAGCATCATCAAAACATCAAAACACTTTTTTGGTAATATTTTCTTTTGTTACAAAACCATCGTACCATACGCACTCTAAAGCTACCCTGTACACATCAGGCTCGGGTTTCCCAAATTAAAATCTTGACACTAAAATCATCTTTATCCCTTAGTTATCCAGTAGTTTTACTCTTACCTGACTTTTAAATCTGTATGGCTCAGCCTTGCCTGAACAGCAACAGACACCTGATTTTTGATTTTCAGTAGGCTGTCACAAATACCCCATAAAGATTTATAATATTGTTAGTTTTGTGTAAACAAGTCAATGAAGACAAGATGATGAAAGTGCAAAGACAGTCGTGGGGGAACTTGGCCCTGCATGAATATCATAATATATTCATAGATTCTTTTTTTATGCTTTTCCTTGTATGGACTGCCTGTAAAATACATCCAAGACTTCGTGCTTCTAACAAGGTTGATGGAGTTATGTACACACGTGTCTCCTTGTTGGCTGGCTGTGTTTTTTAAACAGGACCAGCTTTTCCTTTGCAAAAGAGGTCATGCAGTTTTTTGTTGTAACATTTGTCCTTTGCTGATGAGTTATGAGTTAATGCTGACCATTAACTCATCAGATCTTCCATCTGTGGCCTTCTGTAAAAATGTGGTTTAGTTGGGGCCACACACACTTCCTTAAATCCATAACACCAGCATGGTTTTTAAATATTACTTTTGTTCACTCTGAAATGCTTATCTTTTGCTCTTTAGGAGGCCTTGATGTGAAAATTGTTTCCCTTCTTCTCACTGTATGTTGTTTGAAATGTACTGTGCCCTGTAAAGTGAATAGAATATAGAGCCTGTTTTGATATACCTGGCTGAAAAAGAGTCTTTTATGGCAAAGTGACTGCAACAAGCCTCCCAGAACTGAGTTGGAATACTAATTTAGACCATTTTAGACTCTTCTCTCTGACTTTCTAGATCCAACATTAAAATGACAATATATTTCAGGGGTTGTTGCCCACTTGCTGTACATGCTACACTTACAGTTACATAAGTGACAAATTGTATACTACAGCTGTGGTATGGGTAACTTGCAATGCAGCATTAAAATCTGATTTTTATCCTCCTTGCAGCGCAGATCTGATGTCCTTCGTGCTTCACACTTTGTTTCAGTTACAACAGCATTAAGAAGATCCAATCTCCTCCATCTGAAGTGAACGTCTGTTTTTTGTTTCTGTGTAAATGCAGCATTTTCTGAACCAGTCTTACGGCATTACATTTCCTTGGGACAGTGAGCGGGTCATCTCTGTGTGCACAAAGTAGGTCTTGAGCTCTCCTTTGCCCTTGACGTTGATGATGCCTCTACAAGAGCACATGTAGCCCAGAGTCAGGAGGATGAGACTTGTCTCCTCGGTCACCTAGAGGGAGAACCAGATGGGTAATGTCCATGTTGCTGATCTTGCAATAATAATTACTGAATTTAAATTCCTGCTGGCAAACATACTCTGCTCTCCAAAGGAATACATTTCCAGGAGAACTGATGAAAGACCATTAACTCATAAGTTGTATTCTTGGCATTCTTCTCTGCATAGCCAGACCTCTATCATATTTTAGCAGAATAAAAAAAAAATTAAGTTGAACATAAAGTGTTGTCTAAACCCTAACCTTTAGATTAATTTCACACAAAATTGCAAAAATACATTTGTCAAGTAGAGCTGCAGTCACAGGTGGCTCCACTGTATTTTTTAATCCTGCCATTAAGGATTGTAACAGATAAAGGGCACATCAATCATCAGAGCTTATGTAGAAAATTCAATTTGTAAATTGAAAACCGTAAAATAACATTACTGCAACTTCCAGGGAACAGAGTAGAACCTCGAGCTGTATTTACCAACAACAACACCGAATGAAAAGGTCCTCTGTGGGTTTTTTCAATTATGAAATGTCAGTAATGATAATGTAATTCCACATATTTATTATTTTCCACATATGTGTGTATTATCTGAGTAAACATTAAATTGCAGAATTCCAATTAGCATTTTCATTTTCACATACTCTTATCAAAGGGGCATTCTATGACTATGATATTAAAATGAAAATGGAAAGGCTGTTTGAGATTTCATTTTCAAAGTCCTGGACAATATTCAAATGTTAATTCAAATTTGAGAATGAACAATGTAACCTGATATCCCATCTGTGCAAATATTAAATCACAGCAAATTTCTAACAATCTGAAAATGAAAACGACATGTGTCATTTTATTTTCAAAGACTTAAGCTGCTATATAGTGGACTATATTCAAATGCACCAAGTGAAACAACACCCCCCAGTCTATTGTTTTACGTGTACATGTTGTCACGCTCTTTTGGTGTCAAAATGAAAATTAGAATGCAATCTGTCAATCTTCTCATCAAGGCGGGTCTTTAGTTAGGACGTCATTTCCTCGCTCAGTGACTTGGTTCATTCAAATCTGAGTGTGCTTGCTTTAGCTTGAAGTAATTTAAGTAAAATGGTAGTAGTGGTAGTTGAAGGGGTTGAGGTACTTGAAAGTAATAAATGTAGAAGAACTATTTTAAGCTATATTTGGTGTAACGTAAGTAGTAGTTGAAGCAGTACTTGACATAGTGGCAGCAGCAGTTGAATTAATTAATGTTTACTCAAATAACACAACAGTATTTGTGTTATGATATTGTGGAATTAAATTATTATTTTAATATAGTCCCCTATTGACTTCCATTAAAATCGCATCATCACAGGATGGGGAATATCTGTGTGCTATCTTGGAATAGCTCAACATTTCTTAACTGTTCTCTACACATTTTAAAATCTCTAGCAAACCGGCAATCATAGAATGCAGTTGAAAGCAGATGGCTCTATCATATGTGTACAGGCTGTGAAGTGTAAAACAGCCCTCTGAAGACGGAATGATTCCCACAGTCGCATGCCAGGCAGGTGAAAAACCATAATGTCTTATCAGTGCTCAGGCAGGGTGCGACTGTAAGATTTGAAGATGTCACATGATGCTGAGATGATGTGATGTCCTTTTCGCCATAAACAGCCCGAGCAGAGGGAAGAGGAGTTTTATCTTTTAAACATCTGTACTGACATTTAAAATATATATACACAAAATGGAGCAGTGCTTCTGCTTTGAAAGAAACAGGCAACTTCAAACACAATGTGATGTTTGACAGATACAGAGAAGGAGAGGTTTGTTCTTGAAAGCATCACAGAAGATGGTCATGGCTTGAGTTATTCTTTATTTCCGTTATTTTCAAACAATCCCATGAAACACAGCCCAAACCAACAATGTGTTAGTCCGTCTCCGTACAGTCAAACGTTCATGTCCTGTCTGTGGCTCCAAGCATATTCATTCCTTCTGAAGATGTAAATCTTTGAATTAACTATGGATGAACACACACTAGTGAGTATATACAGCAGCAGGACAGTGTATGTGGGAATGAGTAAAGGGGAGAAAAGAAACTACTCAATGGTAGCGAACATGTCACACAGCAACAGTGTAGCTCACTGATGTTTTTACCTCTATGAAAACAAAATATCTTGCTTTGCTTACACAGACAATACTTGTTAGTATGATCAATACATTGTTGGTTTTGGAATTTCATGGGATGTGTTCACCATAAGAAAATCATAGAATACCCCTGCAGATTTCCCTCAATTACCTGTATTTTTCCTAAGACTCCAGTGCTGTCCATTCTGCTGGCTACATTCACTGTGTTTCCCCAGATATCATATTGTGGCTTCTGGGCTCCAATGACTCCAGCTATCACTGGACCATGGTTAATACCTGGCAAAGGACACCAAGCAATCAGTGAACATTTCACATGTATCTGTACCATATTTACTCTGTTACTACATGTTTTGATCTGAATGGGAAATTACAGTACACAGCAGACAGAAAGATTTGGTGTACATTTCAAACATAATTACAGTTAATGACATATTGTTCTACCTTGCTCATACATTTGTTACACCTGTTGATTTATGTTATGTACAAGAAATGTGTTTCGACACTTATTTTAAATAAGGTGTAACCTCTTTTGTTTATATTTCCATTTTCATACTTGAACAGTGTTGTTGGAAATGTCACAAAATCAATTTTTGATATAACTGATTAATTATTGAGTGCAGCCAGAGAGCAGCTCCAAAAGGCCACCAGAAATAGACCTGCTGCTTTCAGAAAGAAAACAAAGCTTTTCACAAGATTTGATCAGAACATGAGATGGAGTGGGAAACTAAATGTAGCTGAACTCTTAATCCCCAACACTCTCAGCACCTCTGCTAAGCAGGCTCTGGAGCTTTTCACAGCACTGAGATGACAGTGAGCCTCTCTTCACTCTGGCTTCTGAGTCAGTTTCCAGATTCCTGGAAATTGCAATCTACAGAAGTGCGCAGGCAGCACACACAGGACCACAGGACACACCAGTCGTAGTGGGTGGGGACTTGTATCCCTCTCTGATGGAGCGTTTTAGGCCTGTCTGGAAGCAGCAGGGATGTACAGTCACAAACACACACTCTGCTGAGTTAATGGAGCATCCCATGCTGCGATCTTCACAGACAGGTTGAAGGTATCGAACTCTGACTCTTACCACACGCGGGGAGCTGGGACCTGGGACCTGCCCGTCCGCTTTCCTCTACAATTCTCCATCTACTCTTTAGTCTCTCGCTCTCTCACTCTGCTGTTATGTTGCCATGACTATACCTATGTTTTACTGAAAACATGTTCTTGTTATTTAGACATGTACGCACTTCTCTCTCTATCAAGATAATGAAATTACATACTGGTGTTAAAAAAACAACAACATACACTTGGTTTATTCATTCCATTCAAAACCCAGTTTTATATACCAAAAATCCAGTTGTGTGATTTTAAGCAGCATAATCTCTGCTAATACAAAAACAAGTCTTTAAGGGTTGCAACTCAGGGATATTGTCGTGCTCTCATATTTCATCTAATGTATCTGCTGCATATTGATGTCTGTCAGGCGACAACAAAGTCGCTTCCCCACTGCTGAATTCTATCATATTTAGAGCACCACATATTTTCCATTATCCCTGTGTGCTCAGCAACTTTGACAAACCAAAAGGTAAAATGAGGGTGAATTCACAGTGCAGTCACTTATTTAAAATGTTATGGTACGACAGGCAAAATGCAGTTTAACTGTGGGAAAGAAGTTTTCAAAAGCTTAAAAAAAATATGTTGAACTCGCTCTCACAGCACTTTGCTTTTAAATGTAGCTTTCGTGTGTAACTCACCAACTCGGAGTTTGAAGTCATTGAAGGAGTGTTTGTTGATAACATCCAGCTTCCCCACCAAGGCAAATGCAAACTCTAACATGGTTCCTATGTGCATGTACTGTCTGTCATGCTCCTGGGGAAATGGTGAAGAACACAACCAGTAACACATTCATTTGTAGGTTAATGTGATTTTGCTGCAGTTGCACAAAGTTGTGAGAGGTGATGTCAAAGACTTGGGGAAGTATGATTGGAATGTGTGTGTGATGAGCCTACCTGTGCTGTGTATTCAGGCCCAGGTGATGCGTTCAGCCCAGTGGCAGCCATGTAAGTGCTGCCAATGGTCTTGATCTTTTCCACACCGCTGAATTTAGGTTTGGACAGCAGCTACACACACAAATACAAACATAATCCACAAAACCGTTAAGACAAATGAACAAATATTGCAGAAGTAATAGTTCATGCATTATATGATTTTTTATACAGTTTGTAAGAAGCTTTGCTGTGTTTTCCTACTACTTTTTCCCCCTTGTCTGACTGACACTGAAAGCTAACAAGAGTTTATCGCATGCACATTAGACACATAGTTCAGTGTCCAATTATATAGTACTAGATAATCACTGAAACCTATTGGAAAGATATCCTGGTTTGTGTCTACCATTTGTGGTGCATCTGCAGGATGTTGTGAGGGTCATTTACCTCATCAAAATCAGCAATGATTTCGTTGAGGAGCCTGAGGCACTCTAATCCTTCTTTGTTGACGTCAGATTCGGTGTAGAACTCTTTAAAGTCTGGGATGGAGGCGAACATGACACACACCAGGTCATAAGACTGGTGGTACAGATCCTGCACAACAAAAAGCAAGGGACAGAATACAGACATTAGCCTGGACAGGTGCAAAACAATGTTCTAAAATTGATAATCCACATAGACACGGATGAAATAAAGATGAGTGAAGATTCTGATGTATTATTTCAGGCTAATCATGATAAACCGATGTTTAATTTGAAACGTGAGAGGCAGATGAAACACAAGCGATAAACCAGACAGACAAATCAAAGTAGGCAAATCAATCAAAGCACCATCCAAATAACAATGAACAATGAAATGAAATCCATTTCACCAGCAACTTGCTCCTGGATTCTGTTCAAGTGCAGGAATAGAGTAATTTGCTGACTCTTCATTCTGAATTTTCGCCAACTTAAACTCCCATGACCTCCAAGATACCGCGTCCTCTAAACTTCCTAAGATGTAAAACTTTACTTTTCAGTTGACACAGTGAAAAGCACTCTGGGGATATAACAAGATTCAGAATGATGAATGAGAAAATCTCACAAGGCAAGCCAGCAAATTCACCTAGACTGTGCCTCCTAATGTTTTTTCATCATTATAGGTAATTAATCATTGTAATACGCCATTACAAGAGCCACTTCCATTTAAAGTTTACATATTGAACAAATTACTAACTGAATTTTTGGATTTCAAAAACAGCCAGTGACTAAATTTACAGTACTTTACATTCACCATGTTTTTATGTATTTTTTTACAACTTAAATACTCTTGAATGTACATTCAAGGATGCTTCACATTTTCTGCATGGACTCGTACATCCCGATGGCTAAATACAGAATCTTACCGAAATACCCCTTGTAATGAAAGTGGATTAAAATCAGCATAATTAAAAAGCAAAGAAATCAATATGTACATATTTCAGATCCATCTTTGAGGTAAGCTGCTTTTGCAATGCCTCATCAGAGCCACTGAATTAATGTAATGGATCTTGGCATATAGCCACTGGCACTGCAAAACCTCTGTAAAACCACAATACATCAGTCCTGCAGCCGTTTGTCGGAACAGAACTTACATGATCCTTCATATCTCTAATGAAAAGACAACAGTATAAATAAATAAACCTACCTCATTCTTCCAGTTGCGAGCCAGGAAATGTTCTGCAACGTGTGCAGGCAGGACATTCTCCAACAAAACCCGGTTGAGGTTCTCCATCGTTTCAATCTCCTCACACTCCTTCTTGAACTTGTTCTTCCACAGAAAGTCTAACCTACAGTAATATTCATTCTGTTACAAGAGGACACAGAGGTGAAGAGACTGGAGGTACAGCTTTACAGCTTGCTTCCATCAAGTCACAGAGAAAAATAGACACACGTTTCCAGAAATTCCAGTAAGACAGAAAAGAAAATGTAACATTGAAAAGAACAGGCTATGATTTTGTCACATTTGCAAAAAAAAACCCTCATACAACTTCCATCAAGAAAGACAGAAATACAGTGATGTATTGGGTAAATCACATAAATGAAAAGCTTAACCAGCACTACATTAACTAAAACAGCGTAAGGCAATGCAAAAGTAAAATGGTGCAGGGAAAGTGAGGAATAATTTTCTTTAGTGAAAATATTGTGGGTGTTGCGCTACATGGATCCGATTTTAAATGTGCCATTTAAAATCATATGAAGCACTGAAAGCTCAGGTGCTCTATGATGACTATCAAATCTGTTCGTCAGGTACTGCTCAGGAACAGGCTTAAATGAATAGGATGCAGCCAAGGAGAAATATGTTTGTAAGATTAACTGAATGGAAAAAATATGAAGCAGAGAAAGTGATATGATTCAATATTAGAAATATAATAACGTTTTACAGTCAGACAGACAGAGACAGGGCTGGTACAAAGACAAAGTGTGTGTGAGACTGAGCAGGTATTAATGAACAGCGTCTGTTATTTTTGCTGTACAGACGGTTACCCCTGGTGCCTTGTCATTGAGCCAAGGATGTCATTAATTTGTCTTTTTGCAGCGTTTATTATCCAGTCAAATTCAATCTACTTAAAGTTCATGTTTAGATTTGTGGCTCTACATCAAAATTCAGCATCACGTATTGCAGGAAGCATATTAACTTTGTTATGATATGGCTCTATAGAAATAGAATTGAATTGAATTAACACATTTGGTGAGACAGTAGGTCTTAAGTATTAACAGGAACAGGGAATGTTTAGTAAAAAGTGTAAAATAACCCTTTTATATTTATTTAAATCACACTAAATAATACCTAGAGCACATATAGTGTACTGTGATGTCTAACAAGTGTCCCTGCACTACACTTGACATGTCCAATTCATTTATAATACACACTGCATATACCATATGGCCTACATGTACTGTGTTATCTACTGTATGCTAGCAAAAGCTTAGAGTAAAAATGTAAATATATGTGTCATCAAAATCTAAAGAATGTTAGCCAAGTTGATTGATGTTACCATACACAGCTGATGTTACTAACTAAGCCTGTATTGTAGCTCCAGAGCACAGTGGTGACCCAGTTCTGGGACACTCCAAAGCACAGTAAGTACCCTGCAGTGTAGCATAACCCTAAAATAGCCAGACTAAGAAGCGCACAACTCTCCAGAATGACCAGTATATTGGTCTCTGCATCTCCTGGCTAGTAAATCTAGTCCACCTGAGTAACTTCAGACTTGCTGATGAAAATCATTGGCCCAGAGTGGCTGAAGGGAGGCCGGACAATGATTGTATTTCATGATGCTTCTCTGCATAGTGTAGCACACTGGCCAAAAAAGCTTTGCTACTCCTGAGATTATCAGCTGTGCAGAGCTGATTTTAAGATTTCAAGAACAGGATCATGAAATCCCTCAACAGGAGGCATGTGACACATGTATAACTTGGGCGTCTCACAATGCAGTCCACACCTTTCACAGGCCAACAAACTATGTTGACATCGACAAAGACCATAGTGCATGGGAAAAATAGCCATTCCAAATTGATAGAAAATGGGAGAAAGCATGAAAAAGTAAACACATTTGCATCAAGAAAGTACAGGGAGTACAACCACAACAGCCAATAAAAGCAAGTGCAATGCTGATGTTCATGTAAGAGCACATCTGAAAACTAAATCCTTTCAGAGCTGTGAAGGTAAGAGTGTGCAGACAATAAGACAGACGATAACGTCATTCAAACCATGACAGTGTGGACTTACCTGTCTGGCAAGAACAAGCAGAGTGATGAAGAAGATAAAGAGGGAGATGGAGCCCATAGTCTTCAGGTCTTTGAGAACTCCTGGCCTTGAAGGGCAGAGAAAAAAAGAGGAATTTATGTGTGAAGGAGGGAGAAGACAGTTAAAGATGAAGTGAAAAAGTGAAAAACAAAACAAAAAGCAAAGCAAAGCAGGGGGTGAAAAAGTAAAAGACAGAGACGTGAGTAAGAACATTTAATTAAAAATTCAGATTATAATCAGCAGTCTGTGACATGTTGCGTGATTGGTTAGCAGACCATTTTATTCCAAGCTGTCACTCGATTAAGACTGTCACTTCTGCTTTGCTGTGACAAGAGCTTGTTTACTATTTGCATTCCGTTGGCTGAGCTCCCTGCCGGGGTGCATTCACGAGAAACGTTTCTCAAGAAGCAATATACAACAAGATAGTGTTCGCAAGCTGTTTCCACCATCAGAACCCTAAAAATACAACACCTGTTCAAGGCAGAATTAGGCAACCAACCAAGCTGCAGTTATTGTGTGTCTATGTATTATACTGGGCATGCATACAAACAAATCTGATTCTGTAAATGCTCAAACACGTTCAAAGACCAGCATTCTGTATAATGTTAAAAGAGTTTAAAAATGGGCCTGTTATATTTTTTAAATCTACATTATTCTTCACAGCAGTGAAGTCTGGCCGTCCCTATTGAAGTTCTGAATGTGTGAAGACTCAAAGAGGACTGTTGCATCCTAATTTCTGCAAGCACATTTTGCATATTAATGGACTCTTACTCTTATCTAGGGCAGAGCTCAGCAGACAATGGAGAAAACAGCCTACAAGTTCGGCAATCGTCTCGTATATTATCTAATCAATTCTTTACACAGAATCAATGGAAATGGCAGGATTTCACATGAAGACAAATCAGAAATGGAAAGCACACAAACAGGAAGCATGATTTCATTTAGTTTCTGATGAAAACTCTTAATAGTGATAGAGTTTTTCATCTACAGAAATGACCAAAGTGTTTCAGTTTGTCAATTCTGTGTGAAATTTGCGTGCTTAGCAGGAGGGAAAACTGCTATTTCAATTGCTTTTGACTGAAAATTCAATAACCAAAAAGACTTCCTCTGCTGGAAATCAGACAAGATATGACCTATTTGCACAGGACTAGTATTACCAGGGGACCTCGTGTGCATTTGCATTATCCACCAAATATGATGTCAAGGCTCTGCGTAACATTCGCTTCATGAACGACAAGAGCTGCTCAGAAGATAAACAGGCATTGTACATGCAAAGAGATAGAACCATTTATAATTGCCAAAATCACAGAGATGCCCTGTTTGGTAATTTGCAATGTAATTTTTACTTTACAAATTACAGACATGGCAGATGGGCACATAATTAAGATCACAGACAACCTCATTTATTACCAATTACTAGAGATCCCCAGGTAATACAAGTGCTGTGCAAATAGGGGTTTAGACCTGAATTGATTATTTGACCATACAATGACACTTTTTGGGGAATTTGTCTACTGACAACAAATCAGTGATGGATGCTGGAAGTTTTGTTTAGGATATGACATCCAAAATACATTTATTTGCAAGAAGAGCTTCCAGCAATGAATCAGAAAATCTAATTTCCCAGTAGAAACGCATATGGGTGCTGTCATAAGATATAAATAAAAGGCTTATTCCATTATTTGCTGTCTGTGGAGCAACTCCAGGATTTGTCTGTAGATGATGTAGTGATGCCATCACTAAAGTCTCCCTTGGCTGCTCCGTTTAAGGAGATTGGATCTTTTTTAGACAATAATTTCCTTTAGAAAATTGTAATTCTAAAGAAAAGCAACAAACCAATATTTAGGGACGTATCATTTTCTGCTGTCAGATGTGACTAATTAAATATATTGTGTCTGTGTATCCAGTGACAGGTTAGTCTAGCTTTGTTTAAATACTGACAGCAGCCTCGCTTTGTGAATAGTGAAAATATATGTGTGTGTGTGTGTATATATATATATATATATATATATATATATATATATATATATATATATATATACAAACACAATTAATCAATTT
>JAVQJL010087478.1:0-12360 GCA_036024295.1 Nannoperca obscura
AACGGCGCAGTAACTAGAGTGAAACGAGGGGACGGTTTAAGATGGTATTTATACTGATGTATGGCGGTTAATGTAATTGGGGTGTGGTCCTGCTCCCGAAATCCGCTAAATAGCAACAATATATTATTTTATCTGTCCACAATTGCTTTGTTTGGAGGATTCAGTAGTAGCTAATAATAGTCTAAATGTTAAAAATGAGGCTGAAGATAATTATAATAATCTTGTTTTCAGATTTTCCTTTTTAAATGTCATTCATTTTAAATTTTTTCCCAGTCAGACACCAGTAATTTTCAGCAAATCTTCAGTGTCTGAAACAGAAAACAAAATAAAACCAAAGGAAATCCAATGATCATAAGACCATCCACAAAAATCTTGCTGCTGTCCCAAATGGATTGTGGTGGAAAATTCTGTTTCGTTTCCAACCCCATGCGGAAACAATGCTAATTAGGATTTGGAGAGTAATTCCCCCAAAATCAGTTTTGTAAAGGCTTATTTTACTTTAGCAGCTGTGTACACCGGACCTCATAAACTTGCAAATCCACTCACATGAAATAAAGTTAACTATTATATCTATAATTCACAAAAGAAACCAAAGTACGTTTCCCAGGTTTCACACAGGTCACTTCATGACACAGTATAACAATTGACTTGTACTTTATTGTTGTGAATATCATGGTAAAAGTACAGGAAAAGCCAATAGTGTGGATTTAAGAACAAACTTACTATTGTGCCTCACAAAGCTCACTTTCAAGTTGAAAGTACTCTGAATCTGAACACATTCCAAGAGCTAGGGGAAAAAAACCACAGCACCAAAATGGCCTTACAGTGAAAACCCTTTTTTTCCCGCCTCTCTTCTTGTCCATCCATTAATAGTGAATTCATTGGTTGCCAAGTCTGGGCCTGAACCCCAGATAGATAACAGGTAATGTTATCCACCTTGACATTTCCCCAGTAAAATGTAATCTCTGGAATTTAAACTACATTTCCTCAGACACACAGACTCTCCACCAATCCTGTTTTTCTCCTCTTTGTATCGATTTAATACAGAAACAATAGTGGTAAAGACAGGGACAGAAGAGAGAGACACACCATCACAGAAGCATGGCTTTCTAAAACACGTTTTCCCCCGGATCTCGGGTGAAAGAACGTAAATGGGCTGCATTTACAGTGGCTTTCCACCTCATCTCTACATTACATTTTTTGCAGCTGTTGTGTTTGTGAGAGAGAAAGGATGGGGTCAGTGGCTGAGTAAACACAACAGTTTGCCATGATGAGCTGTAAATATATAGACAACAATGACTATGGTTCTTGTCAGTCTCTATTTTCAAAAATCCACACACTGAGGAAGGACGAAGAACGTCTTTCATATCTGCCCTTGTAAATACAGTTTTTGTATCAGTCAAAGGAAATGTTGGCATTTTAGTTGTTTTTACAAGCTATGAAGAAGTGAATAAGTCCCATTGGACTGATGGTTGTCTCTTCTTTTTATACCTAGAAGAAAACATGAATAAAAGAAATATAATTTCCACAAGAGCTTGTCAGCGTCCTTGGAGGGAGCGAGAAAAGAAAGCTGCCAAGCTTGTGGCTTGTGGCCCCCCCACCCCCCTTTTAAAATCTCACCTTTCACTATTAAGATTTCTCTCAGCACCTCTCCTCCATCACGGACCGTTCCGACCTGGAGTCCTGCAGTAATCCACTGGGGACATCTGCAAACATCCAATCATCTCACAGTAATTGCCAATATTGTTTTTTACCTTGAAGAGTGTGAGACTGTGATTTAGGAGGTGGTAGTGTGATTGTAAATGTAAAACTGGCCAAGTCATTTCTAGAGCTGAGACTTACAGCCCTGCTGGCTTTGAGTCAGACTTCACAAAAATGAGAACTTGAAACCAGACTTGGACTCATCAACCTGAATGACTCGCATCTTCACCTTTAATTGACTTATGAAGACTTGTGAACTTACTTGGACTCAGACTAGAGCACTGACTTAAGACTTTCTCTTGAACAACAAGAATTGACTGGGACTTGTCTCAGATTACCTGAGACTTGACTTGTGATGAGATCTGGCTTGGGCTTGTCTTGAATGACTTGACCTGGTGTTGTAAGTCTCCAATGACTTGTACCTGTTGATATACTTGACACTAGACTTGAGACCGAGATTTGGCTTGGCCAGATCTTAAGATTCGAATGACTTCGGACTTGACTTGACTTGTCAAAAATTTCTTGAGATTCTACTTCATTAACTTGAGACCTGACTTGGTCTCGTCGCCAGAGGCTTGTCATCTAACTTGGACTTTGCCCGAAAGCACTGGGCAACGGTACTACCACGTTGACAGCAGTTGGCCTGTGGATTAATTTATTTCAGACGCAGCCAAAATTCTCAGAAGAGACCCGCTAACAAGAGAAAACAATGAAACAACATGTATAGTGTATAAAACGAGGTAGTGGCGCTTGTGCTTTCAGATGCACTTGATGTGCTAATGAAAAAAGGATACATAAAACACTTCATATAAATGTAGAAGCAGCCAGCTGTGGAATATGGCAGCCATTAAAGTGGAGAGGGTATTCTGTTATTGAACAAAGCCGGGGCGACCACTGGGGAGAGCGTTGTCGTTTTACTTCAGGAAACTTTTAGGAATGATCCCTGAGTCTCATATTCAGCACACTATAAAATGTGAATAGCTCTCCAAAAAAAAGGTACTGTGGGAATAAAGATTACAGTGGATCTGAGAAAAGCACGTGTGTATAGGAGTGTGTGGTTGTATAGTGAGAGTGTAAAATGAAGACAGGGGGATCAATGACTTGTATATCTCTCTCTTGCAACCTAAATAACACGATACATTTAATTGAGTTAGGAGAATGAAATGCCATTGCAATATGCAGCATATTGATTTTGTGCTGCTGTATTCAGCTGGAGTGGCTGTTTGTCTCGGATAAAAACAATACTGGGAAAACAGAGACAAAACTGCCAGATCCCTCAAAGTCAGAGCAGATTGTCTTTGTGAATCTGCATTGTAATCACTAAGCACCATTTTGAATAGAGCTGCAGGCAAATAGATAGTTTGTTTTGATGAGAATGACTAAAAACAAGAACGAGAGTGTGAATGTGGGATTGAGGACAAACACAGAGAGTTTATTCAGAGTGTCAACTGCAACTAAATTCCTTTGCTGTCATTTATGTAAAGACTATTGACCACTGACCGATACAGCTGTGTCACACAAGACATTTGCTTAAAGACAGTTTGTGCAACATTTTTTTCTTTTTGCTAAAGGAATCCGCCTTCCAGACGCCTCGGGACATGAATATTGCATTTAGTTCAACCCCAAACACTGACATTATTTATGAAAAGCAATCATCATCAGCTGTGAAGTGAGCCCTGTCTGCCTGCACCAAGCAGCTGACCTCCAACAGTCTTCGTTGTATTTAAAACTGAAGCTCTTTATGGGTTAATACAGCCAGCATTCAATCAACACATTGGTATATATTTTTACATTCGTTACAAAGTGTCAATTTATGTAATTGCACCTCCTGGGGTGTTTAATGATGTGCAAGATGTAGATTTTCCCATCGTACAGGGCTGTGTTATTATGTCCCGTTTCTGCACCATTACTCCCCTCAGCAGTTTGATGAAGGGCTCACCTCTTCCTTCACCCCCCCCGACTGTCTCTGTGTCTTCTTTGTGTGTTTGATGAGGCTGTCAAAGAGACAGTGTCTGGCCAAGTAATGAGATGAGACAAGGGCGATGACTGGCCTCAGTCAGTCTCACCTGCAGCCGCTGGCAAAGTCAGGATGTGTGTATGTGTGTGTGACTCATCATGTAAATCAGCATGATAGCAACCTCAGGTACTCGCTTTTATCCAAACCCTCAAAATGACTGTGGAGAACAATTACTGGGCTTCAGTCATAGCCAAATAATTAGCTGTCAGCAGTACTTAAAATGCAGTCGTGAGTATTTGGACATCCACACATTTTTTGTTGTCTTTGCTCTGGACTCTGGATTTTAAGTGAAACAGTGGAAATTAGTGACTTTCAGCTGTACATTGAAGGCCCCTACATCCATGTTAGGTGAACAGTGTAACTGTAACCCTGTTATTGTGCTGGTGGGCTGTCCACAAATTGGAGGAGAATTGGTGAACTGTGGTACACTGCTAACATAACATAAAAATAAGAACACAAAGAAGAGGATGAAGAAGAATTTCAAGAGGAAGACAAAGAAGAATAGATAGAATTATATGAAGAAGAAGACAAAGGTGAAGATAAAGGAGGAGAAGACAAAGAAGACAAAACAGAATAAGACATCATAGTGTCCAATTTGAGCTTTTCACAGATCAGTGTATATGTTTGCCAACAAGAAGCTGCAGTACACAGAATGTATTTGGAATTTTATTAAAAGAAATGTGTGTGTGGTTATTTTAACTCCTTATGTATCATTTCTAAGCAGTATATAAACATAATACAATTTTATGACAGATTATAATGTAGTTATGAGCAAATACAAGTGTTTATTGATGTACAGCATTCTCAACAATTATAACTTAACTAAGATATATTTTATTTAATTTCACTAGTGTTATATAGTTATTCATGTGCAGCCTCCAGCCATGGATGCTACTGTATAGGGAATGTGTTTATGTCCCATAAAATAAAGGCTGATTATTAAAACTCTCGATCAAATCAAATTGATCAAATGTCAATATTGATATTGACCTCAGCTAGGCTCCAATAATAATACAACACCATTTTATAAAAAGCAATTAAAAGATGCAACTAAATCTGCAAGTATCAGATCCTCTGGCTGGATGTTCCACAGTGGGGTCATTGTCATTATTTCAAATCTAAAATGCAGAGATACAAGAGCCAAAACAATGGAAAATGTGGTATTATCCAAATTCGTACGGACTGCACTGTATGTGTAAAGTAGGTCAGGAGAAATGAAAAGTGGAGATGAGGAGGATGGTTGGTGAGAAGTAATGAATAGAAGAAAGTTCAGCTCAGTATGAGTCATCATGGGTGGTGAGGTGGTAGGCAAACAGCCTTCCCTTGTCAATAATGAAGGAGGGACTCTGTGAAGAGGGGAGCCATCACGAGGCAAACTGGGAATTATCAAGTCACAGCACCTCACAAATGAAACGGAAAATTTAAATACACTCGCACCTTTTTAGAGAGGGGAGCAACTCTGAGGGGTAAAGACGAATTCCAGTTAATTTCCACAACTTGAAAGCAACATACACACACACACACACACACACACACACACACACACAGCACAAAAGCATCTGGCTCAACCCTCCTTATTGACTTTAGGTCGTTAAGGTGCCACACTAGCTTTCACTGTAAATAGCCCACCAGGGTTGAACGCCTTTCCTAATGAGCATCTGCACCACTGTCAGCGCCACAGTACATGTTTGATGGAAAACATTGTAATGCATTATTCTGTTCAAGTGAGAAACAACAAACAATGTGGAGAGGAAAAAAAAAAAAAGTCCAGGACACGCAATCAGGCCTTGCAAATCCAGAGCATGACTAAAACATTAGCAGAACAGGGAGATTTGGCATTGTGACGTCTCTCTGTGGACTTTTACTGCACACAGAAAACCTCTAGCAGGCTGTGAGTGAGCCTGTTAGAGGTTTTAGGTGTACAGTAAAAAGTCCACGGAGAGACGTCACAATGGGACACGTTATGAGCAGTTAATTTCTGCTCTGCAGGCATTCTGCTATTCGTGCAGAGTTACAGCCACAGTTACACAGGAGTTTGGAGACTAAATATGGAATATTGAGGGATTTTGTGACTACACTGTCTAAGCTCAGCCTCCAATGGATGATATTAAATATTCTTTAAGGGCCTTGAAAACCTATTTTCTCAGCTTCTTACTATGAGTGATGGGGTCCTACATGAAAACACTATTTTATGCCAAAGTTAGAACAGTTTTAGTTTTTTCACTTTTCTGTGCTTTCCTTATTGGTTGGAAGTTGGCATGGCTCCGTTTTTGATTATTAAACTCCTAATAAATAATATGTTAACATTAACTTGCTTCTTGCTTATCTAGTCATGAATATTTAATATTATAGAGAAATAATTAAGATGTTGCAGCCTGGTTTTCAGGGGATTTAAAACCTGACCTTTATTTAACTGGTGTGGTCTCTTGAGGAGTCTTGGCCAAAATGGCGGTACAATTATGTTGCATAAACTGACACACAAGGAAGAAGAGACATGAAAGGAGAAACAAAAATGGGAAAATAATATTAAAAGACAACATTTTCACAATGAGAAAACTGAATTAAACTAGTTGCATTTGCCTATTTAACTTCTTAAAATGTTCATTTCTGCTCACATAACTTTATCCAACTCCCTCTCTGCAGGTCATTATGGCTGGATGGTGCCTTAACTATATGCAATTTCAACCACAATGCTAAATCGGATTTTTGTGTGCAACCAGAGGTGTGATTAATGTCCTCTGGCATAATAAACATCATCAGATAGTAGGAACCACGATGACATGATAAAATATGAAAGGGTAACCGTAGCCCATGGTACTCTCCTGACCATCTAGCTCTGTGAAGGTGCCACGATTCTATCTGCAATTTTCCTCCAGCCCAGTGAAATCTGTGAGAAGTTTGCTTTTCCACTCTGCTCGCCTGCACCTTGGTGACAGGCCTACATAGAGTTTACATCCATCAGGGGCCCCCGGTTTTCATATTACAACATCAGAAATTCCTGTGGCATTGTTGCACAGTGCTCTGACTGTTCAGAGCTCCTGCCAAGTCCATAGTAACAGACAAGCCTATATTTAGACATGTTTACGTGCTGTTGGAAAACGCTTAAAATAGTTTGGAGGGAGACACTTTTATAATGCTGCCCCACAGGGGTCCATCAGGCTTGGGAATATCAAAACTGGATTAACACGGCTCTTATTGTACTATGACTGAATCTTGGCACTTGAACATCGACGTGAGTGTTTACCTTTTTGTCTGTGGCAGCTGTGACGAAGTCCAAAAACTAAATTGAAAAGTTTCAAAAACCTCAATGAATCATTTACTCCCTAAAAGTTGTCAAACAGGATTTTTCCTGCTTTGCCAGTGGATACAGGAGCTTTTTAGCCCGCGGGTATGGTCTCAACTCCAGCTAAAACGCTGTGGACTTTTAATGCTGTCTTTGCCCTGGTCCTCTTATCTAACAGGTTCAGCTCTCCAACCTTGTCCAGAGGGAGGACTGTAGCTTCAAAAAAAAAAACCTACATAAAACAATGACTGACAGTCCTCAACATCAAAAGGTTAAACCCCACGTCAGCTTGATGCAAGAGGTTCAGAGACACAAGCAGAGGAACATCAAAACTCCAGAGTCTCTAGCTTGCGCGCACATACGAAGACACACAGAGACACACAGCTCAGATGGATGTCAACCATCTCTCTACATTTTAGATGAGACTTTGAACAGCATGCACAATCAAAAGCTGAAAGGGAATTATAATATCATGAAAGACACATGGGCTGCACCTTCATCAACACACTTTACTGTTAAATGTTTAACTCTCACATTCACAATAACTTTTAGAAGTGTACCCTCTGGAGCTTCTTTAAAAATACTATTTTCTCCATCAGTATTCTGGGTGATATTAAGTATATGTTTATAGCCTGTTGTGCAGCGAACCATCTAATGAAACATTACTTGAAACAAAACCCCTCGCGAAAGAAGTTGGAACTTGCAAGCAAGTGAGCGATAAACTCAGATCTCAAAGGCAATTGCTGTTTAAACATGGAAGGAATCAGGAGATTGCTGGATGCTTAGATAATGATGTGGCATCAGCAGATAAACTGGTGGTGTGAGCCAATAACAGAAATTCCCACTATTGTGAACATAGGGGCGTATCAACATGGTTATGGCATTATGGCATGTCTTTGTTGATATTATGGATACATATTACTGCCAGATTTACCATGAGTGGACTAAAAATGTAATCAGTCCATCCATGTGCCAGAAACTTTCTTGACAATTCATTCCAGTCCACTGATCCACGCCTAAATAGAAAGTCTCTCCCAGTCTAAGCATGCCGTCCACAACCACAGAGTAGACCCAGGGCACTCAGCAATAACCTTTAACCAGCTGCAAAATCCACAACTAGTAAACATCGAAATTCAGCTTGAAAATAGTTTTTCCACCTGCTAGAAACATAAGGAGGTGGAAATTCAGGCGTGCACAGATATTGGGAGCAGAAAGGTGGAATAGTTTTTTGGGAGCTCAGTGGGCTCAGAGTGGCATGGTGGTCCGGGCTCCGTGACCCTTGTGTGTGATGGTGTGATGGTGTGAGGGGACTTTTCAGACAGCGCCTCATATCTAGCCAGCTGGAACAAGTTCCCATAGCATTCTTGGCTTGTTTACTGTGCTGTTGACAGAGAAGCCAGTGCCCTGATTGCCTCCCTCCCTCCCTCCTCATAGCTCTTTGGACCTGAATAGCCGCTCCCATGAAGCACCGAGATGCTGATTATGCTGAGCAACGCGTGCTGGGAGAGCACCAATTACCCTGATGTGCCTTTTCATGTTTGCACATTGTTGAGCAGCACATCGGCTGGTGTCCCAGGTGTCCACAGCAGCACGCACGTCTGGAAAAGCAGCACTGGTGACAGCAGAGATGACTCTCTGAAAGATGGAGAGCACAGTCATGATTGTCGAATGAAACATCATGAATATGTATATACGTAGAGAGCAACTGGGTGGAAAAAGTTTCAGCTAATTGAGTTGGGGTAATAATAAAGGGAAAAGCTGAATTAAAACACCTTTATTTTTCCAAATAGTCCATAAAATGTTAAATGATCTAGGGATGCAACTACTGATTATTATCATTATCAATTAATCTCAATTTTTTTTTAATAATTGATGAACCATTTGATGTATCAAATGTAAAATTTGCCCAAGATCACATCTTCGCGTTGCTTGTTTTTCTGACCAGCAGTCCAAAATGAATTTAAACTGATACAAAAACAGAGCAAAGCAGCAAATCCTCACATCTGAAACTTGTGAAAGTTTGGCATTATTGCATAATAATTAATACCCCGTAGATTTAATAAGCACTGTATTAATTTTGGGAGACACATCAAAAATCAATGCAACTTAGGCAAGAGTAAACTAAACTTCATGTATAAAACTAATCATTTTACCACCATGTTTATTTTGCATTTCATATCCCCTCCATTTTATCCAGAGGTTTAAATCCTGCCTCAAGTACTAATATCATCTTCACACATGAGCATTAACCCCACATCACAATTTCTGACTCAGCATTCACAAAGTGCTTGTGGTTTGATGTGAATGACTGCAATAAATAGTTGACCCCATGTCAACTCTTCACCAGCACCCCGACCTTTGAGATCCTCTGTGCCACTAATAGCGTCACTGGCCCTGAGCTGATGCAGCTTCTCACATTCCCCGTTCCCCAGAACAGAAAAAGGAAATGTGCGAAAGGAGGCAAACTGCACCATTTAAATTCAGATGTGGTAAGCCGTAATTTTTTCCAGCTGTATGCTAAGCCGCAGGATAACTGCATTCCATTTTGTGCATTAAATCGTTTAGTATCCATTTCAGAAAAACAGCCAGCTGTAATGCTTTTATGCAGCTTTAAATAATGAATACGTAAAATTACACATTGCTACTGATGTGTACATTAGAATGAATAAAAAAGAGTCTGACACGCGTTTATCCCTGTTTAAGTCCTTTAATACCATAAGCTCGGGCTGACTCACAGTATGCATTTGTGCAGTTACTGGGGTAATCATATTCCCATTTGTTAGAACCAACAAAGAGAGCACACATACTGTAAGTTGAAATGGATTTTCAGGTCCAAACCAGTGATGTCATCCAGTTCATATCTGATCAAATCTCTGTTTGCAATTTATCTCAAAAATTGATTTGTTATTGTCTCCACAGGTCACAATTTCAATCAAATCGTTGAGGTGTTCAGTGGGTGAAGCAGGTCCACAGTGCCTGTTTTACTTTGGGTTATAAAGCCATGATTTGCTTCTAGGCTTGTTTGAAAAAAATATCAATTTAATTTTTGAAGCTGCTGGAGGAGGTAGCAGCCACAAAGCTCTGTGGTGCTTCCCAGAGGTATCCAGCCCATAATGCCTCCATCTAACCTCCCGGGCTGAAAAACAATCATGTGTGAGCTGCAGGTCTCTCTGAGTGTCTGCCTCCAATAATAGCACCTGCCTCTCTCTACTAGAGGCGTGTGAATGCGGCGGCCATGTTGGAGGGCTTTACAGGAGCACCTTTTTTCATCACCAGTCGTGGCCCGGGAAAAGTTGAAATGCTCGAGCGGAGCCCCAAGCTCAGGCAGTGTGAACAGTCTGAAGCTATGAAAAAGATACGTGGCTCAGTCAGTCTTCCTGTCGACAGTGATATAGAAGAACAAGATTTATTCATGGAAATACTGGATGGAAGCAGCAACAAATAAAAAACAGCAATGTGTCCAATTAAATGCTTCACAAGGTTGGAAGTGCATCAGTGTTCTGCTGGATGTGTAAACGGGCAACTGCTAACACATTCGCCATGTCATAAGGTTACAATGTTGTGTTTACAGCCTGTTCCACTGCTGGCCAAAAATAAATTAAAACTTCTTTAACTAACTTTTGCTAACTGTAAACACATTTCCACAACTACTTAATAAGGTGATAAAATGTAAAAGTTGTGTTGACGTTTTCTTTGCACTGCCCCCACGTTTAACGAAATATTCAAGAGGACGTGACAACTTGAATACATCGTGCCATCATTATTCCTGCTTGTTTTTTTACTTGTGATGTTTTCATCAGCTGATATAGTGACGTGCAACAAGGGCCCCTGTCTGAAATGCAGACGATGCAGTTATAAGCACCACCAATATCCCAACTCTTTTTATTCTTTATTCTTTAAGCTTTCTTTTGGAGTGGAGACCTGTAACGGTGAGTGGCAGCGAGACATGAACACTTTGTCTGCAGAGGAAGAAGCAGAGGCAACATCAAGGTCTACTCTGAAATTTTTTTCTGTAAGCCTGTATTGCATTCTCTTTTTCAATATACCAACTTTTCCACCTCTGCCAAGCATAAATTTTTTTTTTTCCTTTCATTTCTTTCTTCTACTTTTTTTCTATTATGCTCAAATTGAATATGTGCATTGAAACAGGTGAATGGAAAAGTACCTTCAGTCTTCTGCACCAGCCCTCTGGAACAGAAAAGCATGCTGGCTAGGCCCTTGCTGTTCGCCCACTGAATACAAATGACAACTTTTCAGTATGATTTAGGCATGAATGCAGTAAGGATATAATAAAATATTTCTCAGCGGGTTACCGTTCCAAGATTCAATGCTAAAACCACTTAAATGAAAAGCTAGAAGTCTTACTGGCGTTGAGGAGCATCTTCTAGTTTTCATTAAAGGTGAGCAGCAACGTCTGAAGAATGTAAAATAAGGGCTTAGGCTATTGACTGAGCCACTCTGCTGCCTAAAAAGAAAAGCACTACGAGTTAATTTAGGCTGCATCATTAATCAAAGACATTAGTTTGATTAAAGATTTCAGGTTAGGAGTGTGGGGGCTGATAGATGATAGCTTTTTAAAGATTCAGAGATCAGCAGTCTCACGTGCAATATTTAGCTATAAACGGAATGAGCAAACACAAGGGATTATCCACAATTAGGGATGCATCTGCATGAATATTCATGAGCGGAGGTTGCAAGTGTAACAGAATCTGGCTCTTTATCAGCTCCATGCAGATACTTACCTGGGGCTTTTTAGGGACTCAAAAGCCTCCTTTGATCCTCTGTGGTATCTCCTTAGTCAATTTATCTGTACTCAAACTTTTACTTTAACAGAGATTCCCATGGCTGATCATTTAATATGAATCACGTGGGCGACCCTTGGACAGAAAACATACATGAACCTCCTTTATGCCTCAGATAATAATGTAATACATTACATTTACATTTAGGCATTTAGCAGACGCTTTTATCCAAAGCAACTTCCAAATAGGAGCATTACATAAAGTGCATAGAACCATGATCGAAAACAACAAGATGTCTCATCAAACTTGTAAGGGCTGGTGATGAATCACAAGTGCTATAAGTAAAGCCGGTATTATACCTTCCGCGTGTCCGCAGCCGTCCGCTAGTGTGCACATTACGTCATTTGCGTCATCAGAGCAGTCAGCTTCGGCTCCGTGCGTACGAACGCGTACCGGGCAATCAAGTATGACCGCGCGGACTCGTCTGCGAACCAACAGCACCAACTGCGCATGCGTGGGAAAACACGCCGTACACCACACTTTCAAACTTTTCTTTTTTTCTCTTTTTGCGCTCGGTACAACAGACAAAGCAGCTCTTCTTCTTCTTGCATGAGTGT
>JAVQJL010087480.1:0-23910 GCA_036024295.1 Nannoperca obscura
ACTTTCTAATTATTATATATATATATATATATATATATATATATATATATATATATATATATATATGTATGTGTGTGTGCTGTACAAACACATTGTTTAGAATGCAACATTACATAAAACAGGATGTCGTTTTATGTAATGCTGCATTCTAAACAATGTGTTTGTGCTAACTTCGTTATTCCATGTGATTCAGCTTCACAGAACGCAGAGGCTGATCATTAATTAACACTAAATTACGGTTTCCCCGAAATACTACTCCTGTGTGCTGCTCTGTAAAACAGTGTGTTACTGAAATCCTGCACAGTTGAAGAACACGATGCTTCAAAAATTGCTTCTTCCAGCTCCATTTCAGACCTAATCCACCATAATTAATTTTTAAACCTAACCTTTCTTTTATAGTGCAGAGTTTCTTTCAGGACCGTTGCATTTACATTTTTAAAGCCGTAACCAGATCTTTTGTTCGTTTCAAAGACTGAATGTGAGATCTGTCTCTGAACATTTACAGACATCAGAAACAGATAACCTTAGGTTCCTCACCAGAGAACATCTTGCTCTTGTCTCTGACAGTAAGAGCACAGCTAACACTTTGTGGGTAATTACATTTGGAGAGGCTGGTATCGCATATGTCCCTGTGTGACCTGACATCAGTCAGTGTTCCACAGGAGGTTTAAAGTTCACCTTTTTAAACCTAATTAACTATAATTACTGTCTCATTGCTCCAAATTATTGCAGGATCTAAGCATACAAATCCCACTGTTTCCCTGCTTGCTCCTGATTGTGTCTCACTCGGTTTAGATGAAATTAATTTTTTTACCCTGCAGAGAGCTCTTTAGGATTTCTATCTGCACTAGTTTATACTTAAGGATACAATTATATTGATTATTTGTGTGCAAAAGTGAAGCACACAATCAAACATTTCTTCACAAAACCACAGAATAATGCTTATCTGTCCTTTAAAAACATGTTTAGACCTGTACACGCTGTCCCTCGTGTGCAGAAAATCCTTGTTTAGGAACAATTCTTTTCAAACTGACTGCAATCTGGATTTTATATCTCCATGGGGCCAGAGCTTGATGCGTTTCACGCAGCAAGAAGATGCAGAATATAAACAAGGCCCTTCTCCATCAAACAGAAAAACATGAGTGTTTGCACCTGCAAAAGATCATTTCCAAATGTAACTTTCTGTATTATTGATTACTGTTTGAATGTTAAGCCACACGGAACATCCATTATCTTACTTTGCAATGTGGCACAAACACTTAAACTAGTTGGTTAGTTTTGGCCTTAAAAGCGTAATGTAGTGAAGACGTACAGCTTCTTCAGAGTAAAATTTAAGCACTTTTCAAACACTCACAAGATACCTAAACCAGAAATGCCCACAGTCTTGAAGCCTTCCTCACCACATACTAACTAAACTGTTACTATAATTCCAGGAGACAACAAACGACGTGATCATATCACTTCAACTATTAAAAGATTTTGGGTTTCACATGAGTGATTGTGTGAAACAAGATTATGTTGTTATTCGAATTAAAGCAAAACAAATTCCTCGTATGTGAATACATACTTGGCAATAAACCGGATTCTGATTCTGATTCTAAAGCATTACATAAACGGTTAAAATTAAGTATTTTACAAACTTTCCAGACTTATATGAAGCCTGGTTCATAAAGGCAATGATGGTGCAAGGTAAAACGAGGAGCTTAGAACCAAAGTGTTATTACGTATATTATATGTGTTAAAGCTTGACTTCCTAATCCTTGTTCCTTGCAATACTTGTATTCCTTAATTTATTCAATCACAGTGTCTGTGGTGGTTGGAAGTCAGGAACACATGGTGAAAAAATCATCCATCCATCTGTGCTAACTCACATAGATTAGACAGATAGTAACCTTTCTTTCACACCAGTGCACAATTTAGAGTCTCCAGGCGACTATTTTCTTTCTGGTCTGTGGGAGGAAATTGGAGGAAGGAAACCTAAAGCGAGCATGAGAGGAGGATACAGAAAGATCCAGGGAATCAATCTTTATGAAAATTTTAGTTGTTAAAGGATGTATTCACACCATTGTTCTGATTGGTTTCCTCTATCTTTGAAGGGTTTTTCCTTTAGTGTTTTGCAGTTGGACAAGTGACAACAATCAGTATTTCAAAAAATGTAGAGTATTGTCAAAAAAAGGAAAGGAAAAAAGGAAAATAAAAACAATCAACCCCAAATGCTATAATGATATATTACCATCTCTGCCAGCATTCACATATAAGCCAGGAGCAAACTGCAGTGAGAACTGCTCTACCTAGAAAATCTCTTTGGTTACGTGCCATCCTACCAGGTTACTCTGTCCATTAAATATGATACTTTTGAGTTTATGGGGCATGTTAAATGTCACATAATTAGCTACAAATAAATTAACTGGACACATGCAAAAGATACATCAACATTTTATCTTATCCTAAAGCTCTGCATCTCTTCTCTCCTCCCCACAGGAAATGCCACGGTGTTGTGGTGCACCTGCTGCACGAGCGTCTTCAAATCCGTGACCAACCGATTCATCAAGAACCTGGCGTGCTCGGGTATCTGCGCTGGCCTGGTGTGCGTTCCCTTTGATGTGGCCCTGGGAGCCAGCCCTCGCTGCTGCTGGTGGCTTCACACTCTGCTGCTCTGCAAGACCATCAAGTTCCTCCATAAACTCTTCTGCTCGGTCACTGTGCTCAGTTTCAGTGCCATCGCCCTCGACAGGTCAGTTCATAAAACACATTTGACATAAAATACTCATCAATTCATACACATAGTTAAAGCAGAAAGAGATAATACATTTTTTTGTGATAGACAATTGTGGCTTGCAATTGAAATTAAAATCCTCTTCTTTCAAAACCAAAAGGGCGCTCTGTCCCTGAGTAGGATGAGAGTGCTGTTTTGTTTTCAACTCGGCTCTGCAGCCAGACCCATTGACTTTGAAACATGTGTTTGAAAAAGGCTAGTGGCTACCTTCCACTCCCTTCACGGGATTTCAAAGTACCTCTTTGGAGAAGTGTATGGTTTAAATCAGTTCTGTGGTCAGTTTATCATTACATTGTTTGGCCAAGTCCGATGGAGAAATTCTCTTCCTGAAAATGGAGACTTAATAAACAACAATGCTGCACAAATGGACCAACATCAAACTGGGACTAAACTTTTTCTTTTTCAAACTCCATCTACGCCCTGTGGCGTGAACGGGAGGGGTTGGGGGCCGCGATCGATGGAGCATGTTTACGCCACGTTGAGCGGCTTCCCTGCAGCGCTGCTGCTGCCCACATATGGTCCTGTACACCCACACACACCTCTTTTTAAAAGTAATGCTGATCATATCAATAGAAATTCTACTTGTAGGCTAGTGTTGATACTTTTAGTGTCCCAACTACCAGAGCTTTAACCAGAAGTTTAGAAACAGCGATAAAAAGACATTCTTTAGCCACCAACCAATCTCAGTTTCTCCTAGCTACATGCTAACTGCTAACAAGTTATCCAGTCTGGAGCATGCTCCCACTCGTTCGTCACATCGGTCACAATAGCTCTCTTAGCTTCTTTCTATTATCTCTGTTTACATTTTCAGTATTTTAAAAAGCAACTTGCTTTAAACTAGTAAAGTTATGTGGTACTCATTCTTGCATTCCCAAAACCTTTTTACCACACTCCACAGTTTAATAGACATCTGTCTGCTATGGCAACTAATAACATTAACAACATCCAGACAACCCAAAGTTAGCTCAATCCCATTAGCTTTAAAAACGGAAGCATGTATGACATTCCTGTTGTTTGCCTGCTGCACAGGTTGAGAGCACCTCATTCTGCATCGTTCATTCATTATGTCAGCATGAATGAAATACCTGCAGTTTCCTCAACATGTATCAGACACTAGATATTATGTCAGCGCAATAAAATGCGTCTTCACAAAAGATGACTGATATTGCTACACTATTAAGCCTCATTCTCCAAAATGTAAAAACCATGCAGGACTTCATTAAACATGTGTCACCATACTGTGAGTACAGTATTCACGGTGATTGCAGCCAGGTCCTGTATTGTTGCAGCCATCACTCCAACCTTGGTTTCACGGCAACAAATATAAAATCATGTTGCCTCCATAGCAACTAATACAGTCAGAATGCTATCAAGTGGATGAATTATTTATTCTCTAGGAGGCGCTGGATATACAGGCAGGCTGAGACTGCAGCGGTTATGTATACACTAGCATGTGGTGATGTCCTTCATGTGATTTGTCTTGCTTATTATTAAAGGGACAACAATAGGACTAGAGACAATCTGCATACTATTATCTATGGTACAGATATGAGGAGATCTAGTTACGCATTGCATTTGTGCAATAAAAAACACCCACATGATTTCAACCTCTGCATAAGGTAGTACGCCACAGATTCTTTCATCTCATTCCAATAAAATGATGAGCGTTAAATATGCACACTTTTTCTATACCCCCCTATTTCTTAACAGGATTATATTTTGCAGTCATGTTGTGGGTTATAGCATTATTTCAGAAGCCCAATACAGTCGAAAAGACAATATTATTATAGATATCTTTAGTTTTTGTGTCAGTTTGTTTGATTGATTATGCGTTGGATTAGTATTAGCTAATTCAAAATAGCTACTATTTGATAAAACAATTTGTTTTCTCAACTCATACAGTTTCTTCCCAGAGTTTTGTTGTATGTATGCATTTTACATTTAAACAATTTTTAAACATTTTCATTCTTTAGAGAAAAATACCTCACAAACTAGCAGTGAGAAATTATCTTCATAAGCCCCTGTAATACATTAATCACCATGAATGTGTTAAGAGGATAAATCTGGTGTCTACAGATTGCACTAAAAAGCAACTGCACCTCTTTCCGTCAGTATTTCAGCTTATATAATGGTGCATGAATGGGTGGTTTTTCCAGCAAAACCACTTGAAGCTCAACTTTGGTGAGAGGGTCATAGTTTCAGTTTTACTTTACTTACTTGACCGTACACCCACTAAAAATAGTGAAAAAGTATTTTGAGAACAGGATACTTCAGCCCATCGATGTGGGTATTTTAGGTGCGTTCACTTTTAATTCCCACTCAGTTTATTTGTTTTAAAGGCAACACTTTAATCAGAAAATAGGCCTTTTTAACAGCAGATATTTTACTTGTCATTGTAAGCAGTTATTAATGACATTAACAATGGCTCGGTTTTATTCAAGTGTCCCAGTAAGTCATAAAAGTGATCCAGCATGAACAATACCAGGACCCTGAAACTGAAGCAGCTAAATGGAATTCAGACATCATTCATTATATTTTACACCTGGGCCTGACCTACAGTGGCATATTAATATTTCTTCCACAAAAATGGTCTACATGTAAGTCTCTATGCTGAAATGATTTGTTGTTTTTGTGTCCAGATACTACTCGGTGCTGTACCCGTTAGAGAGGAAGATCTCAGATGCAAGATCCCGAGACCTGGTCATCTATATCTGGGTCCACGCGACGGTGGCGAGCCTCCCTGTGTTCGCTGTGACCAATGTGACGGACGTGTACGTCACCTCGTCCTGCTCGGATGACCACGCCCGCTCCCTGGGCCACATGGTGTATGTGTTGATCTACAACGTCACCACGGTGATCCTCCCTCTCGTTCTGGTCTTCCTCTTCATGTTGCTGATCCGCAGAGCGCTCAGTGCCAGCCAGAAGAAGAAGGTGATAATCGCTGCGCTGCGGACTCCCCAGAACAGCATCTCCATCCCGTACGTGTCTCAGAGAGAGGCTGAGCTACACGCCACGCTGCTGGCTGTGGTGCTGGCTTTCTCAGCCTGCAGCGCCCCCTATGGGGCCTTGGTGGTTTATCGCACCATTTTAGCAGACACTAAAGAGCTACCCATCTCACTGTATCTAACAGCCCTCTGGTTACCCAAGGTGTCCCTGCTCACCAACCCGCTTTTGTTTCTGACTGTTAACCGCTCGGCGCGTCACAGCTGGCTGGACCTGCTGGCCAGGATTCACAGACGTTACAGCCGCCGTAACGTGGTCAGCACGGGGGGTCTGGCCTCTTTAGGAGCAGAGGGTGTGATCAGGGAGCCAGTGGGACTGGAGACAGCCGGCCGCTCTGGGAGCCAGCTTTTGGAGATGTTTAACATCGGCCAACAGCAGATCTTCAGGCCCTCTGAGGAAGAAGAGGAGGAAGAGGATGTAGAGAATGAGATCCCTTCTCAAGCATCAGGAGGCTGCTCTGGTCATAAAGAGGACCTCAAGGGTGGGTCGAGACTGGGGAGCCTCAGAGGGGAGGTGATCACCAAAAAGGACCCCCTGCAGGGGACAGGAGGAGGGCTGGTCATCACTAAGGATGGCCCTCCATCAATCATAGCACCCCGGACTTCTCCGGTCCACACATGTGCTTATGCCTCTTCATCTCAGGTGGCTCCAGCTACACCTACAGAAGCTGAGGACTCCACACAGTTTGGTTTCGGACCCTTCGAGCTGCCACCTCAGTGGTTACCAGAGACCAGGAACAGCAAGAAGAGGCTGCTGCCTCCGCTGGGTAACACACCTGAGGAGCTGATCCAGACCAAACTGCCCAGGCCGCGCCCTGAACGCAGAATCAGCAGGAACAACAAGGTCAGCACCATCCCCACAGTGGACTCATGAACTAATCCTTCTGGCCACTGATCTGCAGCACTGGACACAACAGGGTAGGCCTCTTGGGTCGACCAGGTCTTGGCAGGATATTGATGTGTCAAGCTGATCGGTGACATGTTTTCTTTTGGTTCGTTTAAACCTTTTCACCTTTTTTTTTTTATTGTCTCCGATGCAGTGGGAGATATTGCAGAAGCCCCAGGTTTTCCCACTTTACTGCACAAAAGCTAGACGCCTGAGGCACTGCAGCTTTCTTATTGGAAGAAAATCAATTTGATATAAAATATTTACAATGCTGTGAGAACTGTGTATGCTCAGTCCCACTGCACTACGACTTGGACAGATCCAATTTCATGATTAAGGACTCTTACAATGGCCACATGATTGAGAAGGCACATTTTGAAGCTCTGTTTTTGTATTATTACAGCTGGCATCAGTTGTTAAAAGAACACACTGTACAAATCCAATTATCCTGAGAGATGCACTGATACAGATTAATATATTTCCAGTGAGGATATTGATCCTCCTAACAAAACATTTAGTAAAATGGTTATGCTGTGATTGCACTCTGTAAACGAACACGTCTCAGTGTCAGTCCTTTCACATAACCCTTTTTTTGTAACCATGTTTGAAAAAATTCACTTCAACTCGCCCTTTGCTGGCCCTTTTTTTATCCCAAGTCTCACTTTTGGAATATTCACATTCCTTTTAATGTGGTAAATGTTGTTGTCATTTGTACTTTAAATGTGAAGTGGATTTAACAAACTGAAAAATGCAGTTGTACAGGATGCAAATACATGTTAAAAAAAGTGACATTTTCAGAGTTTATGTTTGTGTTTAGTCTGGTTTGTGGGAACGCAGAGTGCATCACAAAGACGGAAAATAATGAAAAAATATTTTTGGTGTGTTATTAAGAATAAGAAAGAAAAGAAAATCAGCCACGTTGGGGATTTAGTAGATCAATCTTATTGATTTCTCCCAGGTTTTTCTGAAAATCAATTGCTCATTCATATGACTGTAAAATAAAGCAAATAACAGCAAATGCTTTTGTTTTTTATATCGGATGGTTTTAAATTTTAAATTTCTCTGTCTCTGACACTGCCGGCTCTGTCTTCTTTGCGATCCATAATTCAATAGTAGCAGTTTCAACCTGAAGCTCTGGCTGAGGTAAACAGAGCCGGGCTGCACTTCAAATATTTGTCAAGCTGCAACTTCGGGGCAACCAACAGTCCCCTGCTATGTCCACAAAGAACCTGAATCTATGCTGCATCCTACCCATGCTGTTATCAGGCAAAATTGTGCAGTCACACCTGACTGGAAACAGTATCCATTGCTGCTATTTAAAAGTGGAAAAGAGATGAGAATTATGTTTATTCTTATACATCTGCTCTGGTAATGGCTGTACTAGCATGGTTATTTGAGTTATTCTGGTTTTCCACCTGATTTAATTCAAGGTTTATTTAAACCGCATTAGGAGCTTGACAACAGAGATACAGTGGAGTAAGATAACGCAGAGAGGTGAGTTTAAACATCTTTGGACATTGCACAACAGATTGGTGCAGGAAAAAGACATACATTTGAATAGTTGAGATTCTTCAAGCTTAAAATGTAAAACATCCCTAAGTTCAAAGTGACTAAAGGCCCTTAAACTTATTTACTTAATCAGCTTGTTTCTTTCACAGATGGGATTCTACATGAATACAAGTCATTGCTGATGTTCCTTGTCAGCAGTCAATCTCACCACAAGGTCCATTTAGTAGCTGTTCTGGAGCTTTTGGTCATATCACATGATTCAAGAATCATTTTTGAACTGGAGCTTTTCAGCCAACGCGTATGAGAAGTCATTAACGTGGAAATTTGAACATCTACTAATTCCATGGCAATCGGGCAAACTCCATCTGCTGAGGAAGATCATGTGATACGACTGAAAGCTCCAGAACAGCTACTTGTGGTGATATTGTTTTCTCAAAGAAATTATAGATTAAATATACTTTAATAAAAACATTACATTTACTGTGTGCTCCATCTGTATGCTCCATTGTACGTTTGCCACGTTTTAGGTGATAACATAGGTACATAATTTACCTAATTTATATAATAACATAATTTTATTTTTAAGTATAAAATACTCAGGATCTTTAAACAGCCACTGTTTATGAGCAGTAAAACACCATTATACAAGGTATAGGTATGTCTCCAGTGACTTTTATTTAGAGAAAGCAATGTTTTGTGTTGTGTTTTCAAGCTTTTTGTTGTTGTGATTGATGGGGTAGTGAACGTCTAGACGTATTAATAAGAGATCAGACACTTACAGTCTACGCAAAAGCTCCTAATGTAGCAGCACAACCACTGGGTTTGGACATATGGCAGCATGTTAACAATACAAGTCCCAATTCCGGTTGTCAGAGTTGCAGTAAAAGCATCTTTTATTCGCTTTTTATTAGTTTCTCCTCGTGTAAGTCGTTCACACAAATAACAGACGAAATCGTGATTGCAACATTTTAAATTCTAGCTAATTATAGCAGCTGTAATCCAGACTGTAAAAGTAGAGTTTAATCTTCTTTGCAGTGTAAGAAGAAGCACATGAGGAGCAAGTTTGAGTAACAAAAGCAGGAGAACAAAGTCTGTTTGTTATCAGCTTTGGTTTATTGTAATCTTGGCAAGAATTGTCGACAGTGGTATTGTTCATGTCGTCACGGGGATCGTCATTGTTGTTGTTTTTTCTACCCCGCCAATCTTGATCTTCATGGATGGTCCACTGTGGAAATTTGTCTTGTATTCCTGGTGCAGTCTAAGTCAGTGGACACAATCAATTCACTCGTGTTATCATGGGATAGAAGCAGTCACCTCACTACACACGATAGGTAACAGATGGACATTCAAATTGTCCCGTAATCATAAATAACAGGATTTAATGCACAAAATGGCTTTAAAAGGCTTTGTATCATAAAACGTATATTTTATTTTTGACAGTAAATGCATTTCATTAAAACATTCTCGTAACTACTCTTTTTTGTTTTTTTGCTGCTAAATTAGATAAGAGTTATTCCATAATAAAATATTCCTTTTTTCCAGGAAGTTTCAGACTGAAAATACATCAAACTGGATTTGCTTCTTCTTTTTTTTTTTTTTTTTACGTAAAAGCATTATGTAAATCCATCCAGTCTGCATTTGAACTGGAATGACTTTACTCATTGACAGTATGCTGATTTTTCTCATTTTAATTTGAGGAGATGCTGATCTTGGCCATTTAGGCCTTCTCTTCATGTTTATTCAGTTTACATGAACAAATTCAATTTAAAACTAAAGTCCATAATCTTCAAAACATAATGAAGTCCATTATTCTTACTCAGAGCCAGAGGTTAATCTGTAAAGAAGCATTATGCTGCTGTTGAATATTTTGTAAAACTAAACACAGCTGGCAGTGTGCTGGTGAAGAGGAGGTTCGCTCAATGTAATGACAGCAAGGAGACATAACAGGTAAGTGGGTTTAAAGGTTCAGTTCACCCATTTTACAATAAAACATATTGGGGGGAAAGAAATTGGTTTTACTTGTCCAGGTTTTGAGATTCAGTATCTGTATCTGAGATTTCTGCATCATCTCCAATTCAATGGAGGTGAATGGAACTTGGTTTGTTGCGCTCTGAGCACCAAATAACATTTGAAAAAATCATATAAGCATTTTCTCATCATGACTAAATTTTTCATCAGTGCCTTCCAAAATCCATATTACTATTGGAACAAAATATTCATGTGAGTGTTTTCTGATCCACCACCTCTATTATTAAGATTTGGTTAAGTTTAGGCAACTAAATCTACTTGGTAGGGAAAGATGACGGTCATGGATACAAAAACAAATCTACAATGAACAATGTTTGAATTTATTCAAACTTTATCAGCTAAGTATGTTGAGTCCAGTTTTTCATGCTCTCAATGTACATACACAGAAATAGACATACAGTACATACAAAAAAACTGGACAACAAGCTCAACAAGGTAAACATAAACACTGAACAACCACATACAGATCTAAATGTATATATATATATATATATATACATACAAACAATGGTTTCTTGTGTCAAAGTCTGATGCATGCCGCTTGCCACAGAAAATGTAGAGATAGCTTGTTATAGACAGTGGAACAAACAGTCTCAACTTTTTAGGAACGACGTCCTTGTAAATCTGGATAATCCACAGACCTGACAGTATGAACTGTATTTATGGCAATTCCATTTTGGTAGAAAATTGTTCCAGTAGAAAAATGCTCACAGCAAGAACTGTGACCCAACCCTTTAACTACCAATCAGCTACAGGAAAGCCTGGAACATAACCCAGAGACTTCAATTATACAGTAATTGTGAGGCAGAGCCCCAGCGTGAGGGAACATTTGAATCATAATTCCCTCTCTGCTTGAAGCCAGGCTAAAAATGTCATTTTAAGAACACGGACCTGATCTTCAGTTGTTTTACCACTGAAACTACATTTGAGCTTCCCACAGCATTATGGTACATCATGCAATCTCGTTCATATTCATTCAAACTAATAGACATGTTGCTGCCAGCTGCAGCTGCTGAGGGCTGTAAGCTAACAGAGAATACTATTAAACAACAGCGCAGTATTACATGTGTTTGGTTCATGCAGATGCACAACAATAATGATCATCTAATATGCTCCCTCTTATTATGCAGTCGTCAAAGCTAATTTTCATTAGAGAAAATCAATCACCAAGCGGTTGACAGAGCCATTATTGATGCCATGGATACATTCATTAACAACAAGTCCACTTATTGGACTTATAAATAGATGCAACATGAAAGAGTTTTTAACAACTTTATTTTTTTATTTTTTGGTAGCCATTACTCGTAATAACCGGAAGCAAAGACTGATTTAATTAGCATGGTTGCTAGGTAACAAGTAACCCTGATGCTTTAGAGCAGGTTGCACAGCGTTTCCCTCACCGCTGACTTCAAACGCAGGGCCGAGGCCACGATATAGACCAACAATGCTCATATAGAACGACTCAGTGAACGATGGCCGTGGCAGATGGAAGTCCTTTCAATAAATTTCAAGAGGACCCCAGAGGAAAGGAAAACTACAAAGATGTAATCTTATTCCAGCCACATAACTGAGTTCCTTTGAAAATCAATATGACATTTTGTTTTCTTGTGCTCCAATTCAGCTTCTTATGTAACTCACCAATCTAACTTACAAACTCAAGTTACTGTACCCTGACTTTTCAATCAAACAAACATCTACAATGTAAAACTGCATTGCATTGCTAACATCAGCTGCTAATTAGCCAGTTAGCTATACAGCACATTAAACAGCTTTAAAACGTACATGCAAATGTCAGTATGGTTAGTTTTGATGCTGGTATAGTTCTTACTCTTCTGTAGTTTATACAGGGGTCGTAGAAAGTCTTGAAAGTTTGGAAAATGTTTAATTTGAACCGTTATGTTTTCAAGGTTATGAATAGGCTTAGATTTGTATATACTCCTTGAAAAATGCTTGGTTTTCAACATAATCTGGGGTTTCATCGTCTACACAATCACTCCAACCAACAACTTTAATATATTCAATAAAAATGACTTTACTTTGTTCAATATTTTACATGCTGCCGCTTGTTTTTGTTTGTTAATGAAGAGTTCATGTCAAACATAATTAGCTAGCTAACAGCACATTAAACAGTTTAAAAACCTGCACGTCATTATGATTAGTATAGATGCTATGTCCATTTACTGGCTTTTTCTAGAGCTTTCACCCGTATCTTACAGCCTTCCTCAAGAAGGCTTTGTTAATACACTATAAAATGTTAGACCTGTATTAGATACTGTATTTTTTACATACAGTATATATTTATATATTTACCTAAAGGTGTAAGACATGTGTGGTTTCACAATTGTTGTTGTTGTGGCCTTAATAAATAAACGCAGCCCTATCTGACAGGTGGAAGGAAGACGTTTGAGTGCCGGAGGGCAGAGAGGCCCATCGTTTCCACTCGGCTCTGCTCAGACTGCCTGACAGCGCGGAAAAGAAAATTCAGTGAGTCACAGTTGTTTGCATCTGCAGACTTTTTGTATTTCCGCCTGAGTTTGATTCAGTCAAATAATTACCCCGTTCTGAAACTCATCAGCAGAACGTCACTTAGCTTTGTTATTAAGCCCAAGAGAAAAGCAATTTGAATGATGACTAAATGATCGCTTGACAAAAAATAGAGAATGGAGGCAGGAAATGAATTAACAATTAATATTGAAATCACCTGCAAAAACAATAAAGCAGGTTTGCACAGCAGCATTCAGCATTCAAGAGGTGGTCCTGTGTGAGTGTGTGTGACAGGTGTGATCGCTGTTAGTGTCGGGTCATCCTGACTCTCGTGCTCGACCACATCTGTGAAAGCTTGACATTCACACAGCAGTGTTTTCCAAACACTAAATGTTTTTCCCTTTCACAGAACAGTTTTTTTTCATTTTTTAGATCTGACATTTTTAAATGTTATTTTTCACGATTCATGAGGAAAACCCAGAAGTCATCGAAAAAGACACATTTTACATTCAGATTTGTGTTTGCGCGAGTGTGGACATGGCCTCAGAGCTCAGCTGGCACCTTTGCTTGTGTAGCCCTCACCCCGACCTCTGCCTTTCCTCTTTAATCAAGTATACATTTTCATGGAGACAAAAGCCTGTCATCGTGATTCCCTCGCGGCTCTTGCAGAGCTGATGCTGGTACTGTAGAGCCATCTAGACTCCTGTCTCCTCCTCACAAAGACCCTGTTCCTCCCTGAGGGATATAAATCACCACTGAAGCGTCATCTGATGCAGCTACTGTGGTCAGATATATTGTATCATGTGTGCAACTGAGCAATTAGCACATTTCTGTTTTTTAAATATTTTTATGTTGATGCTTTCTGCACATTTAAATTAGCCTACTGCAAAGACAATGAAGCATGTAGTGTTGAGTGTGTGAACAGGAAGGCAACATGAACACAACACTACTGCGGTGGTGAAGTTAGATGTAAACCCTGATCAACATTATTCTATACTGTGTTCGAAACCACGGCAAAAGCACAGTCTTTAGGGTTTGATCACAAACCGTATAATCTGTAGTCTTTAAGTTTATATTGTTGTGCATTGCTTTTGACAATTTCTATTTTGTTTCTAACCATGATTGTGTTTTCCTTTTCATGTTTTTGCCCATTAAATGAAAAATATCCAATTTCTTTCCGAAAATGAGATGAAAAGATCGACACCAAGTCCAGTTAAATTGCATGTTTTTTACTGTTATGGCACACACATCTGCTCATTAAAGTACATGTTCTGTGTTCTCATTTGAGAAAAAAATCAAGGGGAAATGTTATATTTTATATTTGTTTGGTTTTGGTTCATGTTTTGTGGCCCCCTAGCTTTGCATTAACCAGTCCATGTCAACAATGTACGTCCACGTAGACGGAGGACTTGTTTTCATAAAGCCTATAAATTGCTTTATTTCACTTTGTATTTGCACAATGTTGCAGTGGTATCACATGGAAACTGTCACATGTAGACTTTAAACAACTACCCACATTAGCTTTCCTGCTGATGTCTCCTCCTTATGTAACTCACCAGTCTAAGTTACAGCCGTACATGTTGGCTTGCTGAGTGCAGGCAACGTACATGTAGTATAATGTGCACACTATGTAGTGACTTGTGTAGTGCTTTCATTTTGACAGAGTAGTAATGTCTCGAACACTGCTGTTGACTACAAATCACATACTTTACAACAAACTGTCAACATGTCTGCACAGCCAACATTACAGGCAGCTACATCTAACTAAAATCCCATATTAACACATTAATACAATTGGTTCAGCTTATTTAAAATGACCTATACAATTCTTGTTTGCATCTGGTTTCGTTTGTTGAAAATGTGCTGATTTGGACTATGTGTCATGTGCAGTAACGGGAGGTTTTCCTGAACTTCCCATTCTGCCGATGGAGTGTGTCATCCATCCATCCATCTGTGTGTGAGTGTGTGAATGTTAGTAATTGTGAAACCTTTGTGCTCAGTACAAAGGTACTATATAAAATGCAGTCCATTTACCACTAAATGCGGTTTTGCACCTGCTTTGAATGGCTAATCCATCACAGTGAACATCTACAATCATCCCTTTTGGTTATTATCATAGTTACAGTACATCATTGCTGTTATTGATATTCAAGCAGGGACCGTTTTCAAAAATCTTACTTGTTGGTACACTAATGTGCTCTGAGACCAAAAAGTAAAATTATTATCCTTATTACAACATACATGTTTTGCTTTTTATTTGTCTTCCAGGTTTAATTTCCTGACACCATACTCAGCAGCTACGTTTCAAATCTCACATTATGGGAAAAGAAACAAATATCACAAAAAAAAGCAGCAAAAGTATACACAAATACATTATTTTGACCTAATTAGTTACTCCTGTTCAAACAAAACGTATTGTACCCTTTTTTTGGTCTATTTTGAAGAACATCCTTGACTGTGAGTAAAGTGGTGAGTGTGGGGAGGAGCACATGAGAGAGACAGTGAAGAGGAACAATTACCTGAGCTGTTGAATGGCGACCAGCAGATATCCCCATGGCAACCTCTTCCCCCAATTCTCAGACTAATGGCGATGATGGTGAAAGAAGGAACAGGCCAACGTGTTATATAATCTGTATAATCTGTAGTGTGCGGTTGCACAGGGACAATACATGCTCGATCCTTCTCTCCTGGTGACGTTCAGTCTCTCTCAGTCTGCACTTCATCAAATTGTTTTATGTGCAAGGTGAATGCTGATCTCAAATATCCTGTCACTCAGGTAATCAGTTAAAACATGCAAAGTTTGTCACCAATACTTAACTGTGAGATAAACGGGCAGCGAGGAACTAACCTAAGCTTTTCCCGGCCTGTCAGAGATGTTTATGCGGCAGAGCTTCATCCCCGTGGGAGTCCAGCGTTCGCCCGGGGCGTCTCCTGCTCGCTGGGACCCACGCAGGTTTGGTGTCAGATGGTGATTCGAGGAGCGACGACAGCGAAACCCATCCAGAAGTCAATAGGAGGTCTAGAGGTCGCGTTGCACTGTAGCCAGCCTGCTTCAGGTGAATTCATGAACTAGAAGGCGAACAGAATCAATAATCAATCGTGATAATTAGGTGATGCTGACCTTTAGTCTAAATCTGTATCTGCAATGTTAATCTTAGAGATCAGTCAACAGACTTGGGAAGTCTTGCTACACCAACACTAAACACTATTTTATGATCGCAGAGTATTTTGATAAAATCAGCATGAATACAGGTGAACGAACAACACCAGTAAAAAGCGATTGGCTGCATTGCCATTTAAAATGAATGATTACTATTGGGGTCATTTTGTGTCTTTATATGCAATCAAACAGAACAGGCAGAGCAAAACTTTCCACACTGCAATCAAATATATTTTTTATTGAAAGTAAAATAAATTTGTAATAAATAATAAAAACCTTGTTTGCAAACAGATTTGAGCTGAATCTCCTGTGTGGAAAGACGCAAGACACACGCCTCGATCGGAAGCACAGCTTGGCAACATCCACTGTTAGTGAACGAGAGAGTGAGGTTTGAAGTCCATGGAGAAAGTCAGAAGCTTCTGCAATGCAACACTTTTAAGATTACAATAGATACACAATAAACATTTAGCAGCTGAAGAGCCAGATATTTCCCTCAGGAGTTGGTGGAGACCAAAAACAGAGCTAAAAGGAGAGTGAACATTGGATGTTAATAATGTTGCTTTGTGTTTTACTGCACAAACTTTACTGTTTCACAGGTTCACAATATTGCCCCCAAATTCCAAAAATCTCAGTTTAACCTCAAAACATTTAGGCTGGTGTTTCCAGATTGATCAAGTCTGGATATTTCTTTAAAAGCTCATGTTTACTTGTCAAAAATGCTGCCTTAGTGTGAGCCGAGGGCAGAGAGTGTGTGAACGTAGATCTGTATGAAAATGTTGTTCTCACACACACGTAGGGATTCAAGCTCAAGCAATAGGAGGGACATAAAGACACATTTTCGTTGCATTTACAAACCCCTTAATTTCAGATCTTTGTTTTATAACAATTTTGATTGTACAGTTTCCCTCTATTAATCTCATAGTGCTGCTATGGCAGGCTGATTATTCGTACTATTTATGCTTGAAGTGTTGGAAAAACAAGCTTATAAACTGCTTTTCAGTAATCAATTCAGTCAGTATTTCATATATTTGCAATTGTATGTAATTTAAAAGGCCTAACATTTTTACTTCCTCATTATTTGCCCACCCAGACGGCTGACATTTTGTCCTGAACATGACTACAATCCCTAATTCTGCTGAGAGCCTGTTCCTCAGACATTTAGCACGCCCAGCACTGATCTAGTGTGACATTTCATTTTCTAAATTTGTCCACTTGAGCACAACCATTATGTGACATGGTTGGCTGCTTTATTTTTTTCATTTAATTTACCTGACCTTTATTTAAACTGCTTCCCTGTTGCAAGGTGCAGCGGAGCACACTGTATTATCCCTGCAGGGAAACACAGGAAAGATGGTACTACATTATATGGTGCAATAATACAACGCTATGTGCTCAGTCTCACACTCAAGTGTCACCCATATTACAGTTATTGATAAATACCCACTAAAAGACAAACTGATACATCACTTAACAGCTTTAAAGAAAGAATCAATTCAAGGATTTTAAATGAAATAGATAAAATCTTTACATTTAAACTTATTTTGTCTGAGGAACCTTTCAAGAAAGGCAACTGCGCTCATGGATACAGGCAAGAACAAATTAAAACACTGGCTCTTCTGCCAATAGGGGGCAGTAGAGCCCCATAGGAAACACCTTTGGAGCATTCAGTTGCTTTCCTGTTGTCAGTAGCATGCAGAGGTATGGACATGTCCAAGATATTCTCTGCAGACAGAAGAAACCATGCTTCACATTCAAATATTCTATAAGTGGGTGATCATTCATGGTAACAAAACCGTCAAGTGTTGAGGAATGTAAACTGGGTCAGATGAAACCACTGAGAGTTCATGTTGCTGCAGTGGGAGACGTCTGGTCGTGATGACTAGTCACGATAACAGGCTGCCCCATCCTCCAGGCACTTTCTCCATTCCTGACAATTAAACACGCATTACAGAACGGCTTTCACACACAAGACTGACATGTTTTTCATGTTTTCCACGACAATGGCAATCAAAGCTTCAGCGTTTTGGAGGATTTAAAGCAGATTCAAGTGTAGTATGTGTGTCACGGCAGCAGCAGCAGCAGCAGCAGCAGCAGCAGCAGCAGCAGCATGACAGAGAGGCAGGCTTGACCTGCTGACAGATGCCCATTGATTTCTTGACACAATCAGATGATCACAGACAAACACTGCCTAACAGGCGTTTGATGGCTGGATGTGTGTGTGTGTGTGTTAACATGACAGGTATGTTCGAAATCAAGTCAGCCAAGCATAAAATATTCACAATATCACATTATGAAAGGTAATGTGACAACATCAGCAGTGTGAAGCTAAATGTTGAGCAGGCTGAAGCATCAGTTCATACAGAAGTACGCCAAGTATGTCAGAGTGTGATCTTTATGCTCAATTTAAGCAAGATTTAAAAAAGAAAACAAGTGCATGTGTAACGACGTGGCCCCAGAATCTCTCAGGTCAGAGGAACTAATAAAAGCTTGGATAGGAGACACAGTGTCTGCACAATCAGTAGTAAAAAGTAAGTCAATTTATGTATAAATAAACTGCATTATAAAACAACATATGTTACATGTTACATTAGGAGCATTCTCGAAGAATGTTCTGCTTTAGTTTAAGTAATTTATGTTGCTCTTCATTCCTGCTGGGTGCCATTACTTTTGTCATTATTGTGTCGCATTAAGTTTGTACTTTGTAAAAAGCTTGACTCGTACATTTTACTGTACGTTTGCTGCGAGGCTGCATTGACCCTGATCCAAAACTGCATTGGCTTTGATGCCATTTTGCCCAAACAGTCTGAGTTCAGCTTCATCCGCTTCTTCCCAGCAGGAGGCTACATCAGGACGGCCCACTAATGTAATAATTGCACGTTTTGATCAGTCACATGAAAGGGGAGGCTAATTAGCACCGGATCTCTGGGTGGCTTCTCATTTCACACTGAAATGCCTAACAGGTCTCTGCAGATCAATATCACCATTTAAATCCACTGACAACGAAATAATTACAGCTGAAGAACTTGGAACTACAAGACCTCTGACATGAGAAGAAGAAAAAGAAACATTGCCCCAGTTTTAATTCTGTTGTTGCTTAGACCTTTGAAGTGGCCGCACTTCACACAACGCCAATAAACCAATGTCACACAGCGACTGGCACCATTCGTAGCCTTTCACGACATGAAACACGTAAATCAAAGTGCAAGGGTGACTGTTCTTTTGTTTTTTAAAAATATATATGTTTACATGTATTTCTTTTCACACATCACATGGACAACACAGAAACCAAAAAAAGAAAAACTTAAATGTATATAGGCTTCTAAGATTTCTCAGTATATTTATATAATACAGTATTTATTTCCCACTTTTGGTTTCATTAGGACCTTTGGTTTCAAAGAAGAGTCCAATCCAATGAGTTCACATTCATTTCACACTGATTTTGAATAAAGACAGTAAAACCTTTATTCTTCATACTCCAATAAACATTAAATTTTGAAAAAATAGATAACCGAACATTTTATGAGTAGACATTTTAAACAATTATAGGTTGAACTTTGTGTCTTAAAGCACAAAAAATTGCTTTTTTATCTCAAAATCTGGATTTAAATGTTTTATCTTAAATGTCATAAGGTGGCAAACATGTGCTTAACTAACTATAGTTACATGTTCCTGGCCTTTTCAGAGTCAGAGTTCTTTATTTTTCTGAGGATCCTCCAAATGACCCAGCTCTGAATGGTTTGTAAGTCAGAATAAAGTCATAATCTCCCCGGATCTGGGACTTTAGTTTGGTTGGACTTCTAACCCCATCTGTTGGATGAAACAGGGTAAAACACTTCATTTACATACTGCAGTGAGTGGGGTTTTAATGTGGACTGCCATCTTAATGCGCAACAATCAGGATGTCTGACACACGGGCCAGTGTGAAAACGTCTGGAGGAGAAACATCCATGTCACTGAGAAAAAAAGGACAAACATGAATGCAGATTTCAGTTCGAGCGCTGGCTCAGAAGCTGCAATGATGTCGATTTATGGCTTTGTTGCAGACACCTGGTGAAAGATTTACAAGTGCTCTGCTTTGGAGAGAAGTCTGTTTTAAGAAAATATGTTATTCCGGCACAGAGAGCAGAGTGGACGTTAGCAACCATAGCATGCCACAGGGTCTCACCCCAGAGCCAGAAACACCTCCTGGGCGCCAAAAGGACTTGTTTTTAGGAAGGTAGTCCTGCAAAACGCAAGACTTCTGACAAACCTTTGGTTCAGTAGCAGAAACATCAACCCTGAAATCTGTTTTTAGAGGACCTTTAAATCCAGTTTAATTGTCTTTTTTTTTTTTTACATAAACCTTGTATGTGTGCACATGTGTTTATTATTAAGCAATAAAATAATCAGTTATCATTAAAATACCAGTCAATATAGCAAAATGTCTCTTACCAAAGAAGTCACATAACTATGATATAATGTTGCAAGCTTTATTCAAACCTTATGGAGCGTGCAGAGCAACATACAGTTTTAACAGCAGACAGCTCAGAAGGGTGTCCCAATTAAAAGCATTAACTGATGCTCCTCTTCATTTCTGCAGTGAACAACCCTTTGTTTGGATGTTTGGAGGGTGTACTCCAGTCTTAATGATCCCTCCCTACTACAGCTGCCTACTTCTTGTATTTTCTTCTTCTGTCTCTCCCGTCCTGGCCTCCGATCTCCGTCTCTTGTTCCTGTGCCCTCTTGTAATTTTAAAGGAGATTCTCTGGTTTACCAGCATTCTCCATTCACCACAGTGGCTCAGGCTGCGGGTTCCTCTTGTTATTTCCATCCAGTCACCTCACGCTGCCACATACTTTACTGTGTCTCTTTTAAAAAAACGTGCACAATGGCTCTCAGAGTCTCATTCCCGGTTTTGAGTGTTGTTGCTACCAAGGTACAATTTTATCAGCTGGAAAACTCACACATTTTGTGGCATGTTTGTCCCCCTACAGGGCTACAGTCTTCCTGTTGTTGGCATTACACAATGTGAACATACGTCATTTGATCTAAGCTGCATATTAGACCAAAGTGTAACCAGCTGAGTTATTTTCCTTTTGTAGATGTATGCCAATGCAAAGTGCTCACGATGTTCTCAGGAGTATTTGATGCAGACATTTTATGTATTTGCATAAAATACTCAAAATGAAAAGGTTGAAGGTACATTTTTGCCATGCGGTATATTTAAAAACATAAAACCACTATGTATGGGATTATGTCTTATGTTTTAACATTACTATTCAGGTGGTTTGTAGTAAAATGAGACAATGAATGCAGCCTGTGATGTTTTCAGCTTGTTCATTTCAATGTCTCGAGGTCAAATCTTTGAATAGCAGGGGTACTACAATACTGTCTACCCCAAACTACCACATCAACAGAGAATCATCACCCAACTCTGCAGTTTTCCCTCAGCTTTATGGCGCGTTTTAGCATCTTTCAGCTCATCGTTTTGGTTTTGCACCCCACAACTGTTCTGGTTCATTCTCACTGTCCTCATGTCGTCATTTCTGACGACAGCAGGCAGCAAAAAAGCTCTTATAAACCCACTTTACGTTACCTATCCATCTCCAAACAGCTGACAAACAAAGTTACCAACTGGCTGGTGAACATCGTAGCATTTAGCAGCTAACAGGGAGCTGGTGGAGACAGAAAACGAGCGACGGAGAGTGAATATTGAATACCTTCACCAGGTAGCCAGAAGCATGACTCAACTTGAATGCTAATGTGGCTCTGCCTTTGTTGGATGTGTAACTGAGCAACAATATAACAACTTTAGAAATTATAATATGCTAATAGGTCTTCTGCTTGCAATGCCCCAAAGTGCCCAAACGAAATCAATTCATTCCGGTTTATAAAAGGCCTACGTTCTCATCCAGACTGGTTTTTCAAATTTTATTACAAGCCACTTCATGTAAACCACACAAAAGCCAGAGTAGAGGTTACCTGAGCCACAAACAAGTGCTTGCCACGGCCATTTTACCGTCCAGTAAGGGCAAACTAAGTGTAGATTCGGAATTAATGAATCATCAGTGTCACAGCCAGAACGTCAGCGAGTTGTAACATGTTTGGTTTTGATCAATAGAACCTTGTTTTGAAGCTTGTGTGGTTTAGGAAAATAATTCACATAGTGAATAGATACATAGATTTTCTGTGTCAGGACAGATCATGTAAAAATGTCTACTGGATGAAGTATGAGCAGCTCATAAGTGTTTCCATCGATTGTTTATGTATTTGGCTTCGCAGAGCTCACGTGAGGGGAACCTTTTTTTTTTGCCAAGTGAAGGTGGCTTCAGAGAAGAGCTGAAGGATTATTCTCCTCTGTGGGGTGGAAACAAACCATGGGAAGGGTTTCCCATGTGAAAGTGGTTACCTCGCGGGCCGGCAAGTTACGGCTGGAAAAGCTGAGCTCAGGCAGGCAGGCAGGCAGGGAGGCAGGCAGGCAGGCAGGCAGGGGAAGGGTGAGATGGAGGCCGCTGTCGGGCAGCAACACCGAGGCCTTCAGAGGGGTTCAGTGTAGGGTCAAGTGTACCACGGGGATCTCCCACCAAACCCTTCAGCTGAGCTGGAGTCTGGAGATGATGTAAGGGAACACAAAGAATCATTTGTGCCACTGTGCCACACAGCACCTCACAGTGCCCTCCATATGCACCGAGCTCTCTGTGAGATTATGTTTCAGGAAAAATACCTCGCAGAGGTGCACAAACTGTTTCAATATGGATCTTCAAGGTCAAAGAGTTTTTTTGGACAGCCTTCAACAACAAGGGGACGGGGGTACATTAAGTTGCAACCACGTCACCAACAGAGGCCAGGGACGTTCTGACAAAAGACACACCAGCTGCTTGAGCCAGCACTGGGCTAACACCACCAGTTGTTTGGCCAATCCATAAATGTTTTTTGCAGCTCTACATTGAATCAACCAATCAGGCCAAACATGGACTGATGTTACTAGTTTGGTTTGGCACTCTAAACAGGCAAATACATTCTGGAGACTGGAGAACGAGCCTCCCCTGCAACACATGGAAGGGGCATGATATAATTAAGCTTATATAATACATCTCTCATAGTTGATTTACACTTGAAATAACATGTATTTATCTGTAAAGCTAGTAAGCTTTCCATTGACCATTTTTGTTAATATGTCATCACCTTATAAAGTTGTTACAGGGAACGTGTTAGCAAACAGTTGCCTTTTTGCACATCCAGCAGGCACAAAGCAACGTTAGCATTCATCTGCAGTCATGTTTCTGGCCCCCTGACAAATGTAAGTGCAAAATTTACTCTCTTTTAGCTCTGTTTTTGGTTTCCACCAACTCCTGAGATAAATATCTTCCTCCTTAGTTGCTAAATGCTCAACTATGTTCACCAGCTAGTCGCTAACTTGTCTGTCTGCCGTTTGGTGCTGAGGTGCTCTGCTGCGGAACAGTGGGCTGAAAGAAGCTAAAACAATCCTTAGAGGGAAACTGCTGTGTCAGGTGATAATTGTCTGTACAACCTACACTTTTCGCATTAGGCTACATGTAGTGATTTGATATGTCCGTTAATATAAAAAATGACTACAACAGCTTTCAAGTCCTGTGGACATAGTGCGTGTGAATGACCGCTTGCATCTGACCCCCTCATGTCTGAAATGACATACAGTAACTCCACCTGTGCGTCGGTGTATCATTATTTATCACAACCAGACACACCTGCTGATTAAACAAACATCCATGTTGTTTGAAGCAACATGCCATTAAAGCTCAGTCCATCTTCTTCTTCAGAAGAGGTTAACAGGTGCTGACGCTTGAATCACTCACCTCTTCGGTTGTCTGTGTCTGATCAGTGTGTGTGTGTGTGTGTGTGTGTGCGCACTAATGACCAGCTGTGTGTTTTCTAGTCATCTTCTTCTTGAAGTAGAGGAACTCATCAGGTTAGAGCGCTGCAGCTGTTTCTGAACAAGAGAGGGGGGGGGGGGGGGGGCTCATATGTCCCCGCTCCCCCATAAAAACCCGCTGATTAAAGGATGCCGGCAGGTAGGAAAATAAATTCATAAAAACATGGAAAAACG
>JAVQJL010087484.1:0-17514 GCA_036024295.1 Nannoperca obscura
CTTGACTCTATTTTCTATTCATTTCACAACGTATGGTGGTGAATAAGTGTGACTTTTCATGGAAAACACAAAATTGTTTGGGTGACCCCAAACTTTTGAACGGTAGTGTATATAAAATCCTCATCCCAAAATGTCTTTTTTGTCTTGGAAAAGCATGAATAAAATCTAGTGCTGGTCAGGCTATAGTTGTGGTAAATGATCCCAAAATTTAAATGTGCATGTTTATCCAGTGGCTCTTGAAATACCAGCTGATCTTATTATTTTCTTCTATACTTTAAGTTCAAATGCAACTCTGCCAACAAGATTTTCAGCTCAGATCAGATCTGTTTTGGTCACAGAAATAAGGAAATAAAGGAATAAATAGTGTTTTTCTTTAACAGCATCATTGGTCACAGTGCTTATGATGAAGAAAGGTGTTTAATTTCACGGGTTTATGTCTGAATTCCACAGCAATTTATCTGCAAACAAATCCGTATTTTACAGAAGTCTTCAAATCTGCTTGTTACACAGCTCAACTGTTGCCCCGAGGGAACAAAGTGTGATCTTGCTCAGTGTGTGTCCGCCTCGCGTCGCCTCTTCCCCATGCTGCAGAAGCTGCCTGCCAGAAGCACGGAGAATAATCCAGGTGGGGAATTCCTCGTGTAAATATAAGCAGCTTCAAATGTCACTGCACTCATGTCAGGCCAAAAGAAAATGTTTTAATTGGCAGAAAGTCACTGAGGCCAAAATCTTCTATCACAGTATATGGGATTTATTTTTCTATATCACGGTAACGGTTTAAATCCAGAATAAGAAATGTTTCCATGTTTTCACACTAGAGGTGCGATGCCGCCACCGAATCCTGCACAAAATCACATCAACCTCACGACGTCACGCGAGAATCCAGGCCTGATTTGCTTCACATATCTTCAGGGTTCCCACGGTCGTAAAGTCCATGGAAAGGTTATGAAATCCAGGCCTGGAATTACCCGAATGTTTTGAATATACATTATTTTGGCTGTTGTTTAAAATATGTTCATAAAAATGCCAGAACATTTGTTTAACGTTGCCCAAAACATTTTCCTCGTATTCCTAATTTAAAATCTGGTGCTGATTGTTGTAATGTTTAGTGTCACGTGATACACGTTGGTGTATGCAGCTAATTGGTGCCGGGAATGTGTGAAGTGAAGTGTGTGTGTGTGTGTTTTTAACCATGTTAAGAGAGGAAGACCCCAGCCTGCACGCTGTGTGAGCACTTTATAGGCCTGCCTATTTTAAACTAATTAAATAAAGTTGTGGAAATGGGGTTAAATATTATGCAAACGTTTTGAAAATGAATTGGAAAAAATGTGGGAACCCTGTATTACCTTTAGTAAGATAAGATTAACCTTTCTTAGTCCCTCAGTGGGGAAATGTCAGTGCTACAGCAGCAAAGGTGATGCAAAACAGTAATAGATCAAAACAAAACAAAAATATATATACAAAAACGAATACATTTACATAATTATTATGATTATTATGATTATGAGTATTAGCCTTTCCTCTACACCTGTACGCCGACGATACTGTGCTCACAAGCCTTTCTTTCTTCATGCTTCTGCAGCGTCTGCGCTCGGTTCAGTGACGTGTCCCGGTGGAAAAAGCAGCTGCCCGGATAGTTTCACATGTTGCCTGCTGACCAGCGGCGACTACGGCTGCTGCCCCTACCCGGAGGTACGTATGAGCAACATCAATTATCAACATAGATTTTGATTATCGTTTGTTTTGATATGTCAAATGTAAAAATTTCAAATTGCCACCTGAACTTTGCCAAACGCTGTACCTTTATCTGTTTATTCACGACCCGGTCATCATGTTTGTTTGTTGTCTCCTGGAATTTATAGTAACAATTTACCTGTGAGGATAAAGGCTTCCAGACTCTAGAAATCTTGGGGTTTGGGTACTTTGAAAGTGTTTAAAAGGTGTACGCTCCCTGGGAAATGTTACCAATCTCTTACTGAGACAAATCCATGTTAGTAGTTGGTTTTCTGAAAGGTTTCACTTATTGTCCTCCATGTTTTTGTGTTGTTTTGTGGACGTGACTTGACGGCAGGGTACGCCATCAAACTGTTTTTAATTAAGTAATTTTTACTTCAATAACAAGATTAAAGGAGAGTAGGAGTGTTGCACAAGTAATAACCTAACATTTAATATCACATTAAGTCACAGGCAGAAACCGGCTGCAGTAAGAATTCATTTGCTAAATGAGCTTCGTGAATTGTTTGCACACTTTTTAATTTCACAGCTGCACAAATGATGCACCTGGGGGTGTTATGGATGCAGCAATACATGTTGTGGTGGTGTTTCGAGGCCTTTATTGGAATGTTTTATTATGTGCATATAATAAAATGAAACAAGAGGACACATATACAGTCACTCAAGCAGATGTACAGCTCTCATACCTTTTTTTTTTTTACACTGTTTAGTGTCTAAATAATGCAATTTCCTGCTAAACTTAAAGCTAAACGTTGATTCTAACTCCGTGCGCAGGCTATGTGCTGCAGCGATCGTCTCCACTGTTGCCCCAGCAACACAATCTGTGACCTGGAGCACGGCATCTGTAAGTCCGGTGAGGCGGACGTGCGGCTGCTGGAGAAGATCGCCGCTGCGCCCAGAGACGGTGAGCAGCGACTACGACCGAATGGTGCCTCTTGTATTTGTGCGTTGTCGTGTGTCGGGAGTGTTGGCCCAGATAAAAGTCCATATTGATCGTTGGACTTTGCGTCTCGTCCTGTCAGTTGAGTGTGCAGACAAGAAAACGGCCTGTCCCGACCAGACCACTTGCTGCCAGATGACCAATGGCACGTACGGCTGCTGTCCTATGCCCAACGTGAGTAACCACAACATCACTGCCCCAAACAAACCTGCAGGACCCAGTTTCATCAGAACTCACCAAAATCCCCGTTATCCATTTAGTGTGTTTGTTTGGGGGTGACCGGTTGACACAAGTGTAGGTTTTTTAGATGTTTTGTAGACGTTGTTTGGAAAAGCCTCAGTGTTTCACGCAGGAAATCGACATGTTGTATTATTCAATCCAGAATCATCAGCGTGTTTTATTTGTTTAAAACAAATTCTCAACATTTTATGACTTTTAATTTGATAAAAGCTTTAAAACAAAACAGATATCAAGATGTTTTTATGTGTGTATTACGTTGGGAACGGCTGAGAAACCTGCTGATGTGGGAAGGAGAGAAAAAAGGAAATAAATAAATAAAGGAGGGAAATAATATCATTAAAACAAAAGTGAAACCAATTACAAAAGAGAACATTTTAAATAAAGACATTGATAACAATGACCAATAGACAGGAAGGTACTAATGGTTAAAAGTAACAGGTTTAACGTGACATCGCAAAAACGGTGTAAAGCTGTTTTTTCTCTCTGGAAACGTCCTCTTCTTCAATCAGAGCTGCAAATGTATTTAAGTACAAGAGTTTCTCTGCTTTCCACTCAAATAAAACCACTTTAAACGAAGTGGTTATTAAAATAAACGGTTCGTGTGATCGTGCAGAAGAACCCGTTTGGATCTGAGAAGCATGAATTCGGCTCTACGAGCGTATTTAAGACACTTTCCTGTTTTGTTCCAGGCCGTCTGCTGTTCGGATCACATCCACTGTTGTCCTGCCGGCACCCAGTGTGACCTGGAGCACAGCGCCTGTGTGTCCATGCAGCCGGAGCCCCCCCGGACCACCAGGGGCCACGCTGCTGTGACGGAGGAGCTGGCGGCTCAGAGCAAAGGTTGATATTTAAAATATTTTATAGTTGTTCACGTGGTGCAGCTGGTGTTTGTTACCTGTTGCTTCCTGGAGCAGTTTACGGCCTTTTGAGTGATACAGAAAAGGCTGTTGATGATTTTCTCCAGTTGTACGTTTTCTGAGAAGATCATATTTGTCTGGTTTCCTTAATAAAAGGAAAACAATAACAATAACTTTATTTTTCACGTTTCAACAGCAACAAGTGACTCTCAAAAGATGCCAAATGCCATAAAATACAAATAATTAACATTTAAAATAAGATTCAATTAAAAAGAACAAACGCAGCAAAATAATAAAACAATTTGAGAAAATTGTGAGTTTCCAGGAGACATTTAATTAAAGATAAAGAGCCAGCTTGCCTGAATCAAAGGGTTTCACTCAGTATTGATTGATTTATAAATGAAGTTTTTATAGGTGTCTTCAATTATCAATGCACACAGAGAAATCAGTGTCAGATCAATAGTCCGAAACCCAAAGATAATCAATCAGGCAGTAGAGCAAGAACAAGTGACTTTTTGCTTTTATAAATGATTTAAACTGTTAATCGATTATTAAAAGTGGTTGTCAGTTAATCAATAGTTGCAGCACTATGACCTGAAATATATCCGTTATATTGAAGTGGATTTAAAGAGGAACTCCACAGATTTTACCATATGTTGCCGCTACGAGCATAACACACCTCTGACCAGACTGTTGGGGGGTGAGTTGCCTTGTGGGTAATGTAGGCGCCCAGTGTTGTCTGGTTCTGCTGTGTTGATGTTGGTTGAGGGAGTCTTTAAATAATAATGTTCCTGTTCGTCCGTCAGCCGGCTCCGTGCCCTGCAACGACTCGGTGGCCTGCGCCGACGGAAACACCTGCTGCAAGTCGCCGCGGGGGGAATGGGCCTGCTGTCCGCTGCCCGAGGTACCAACATACTGAAGAAATATTATATCACACACACACACACACACACACACACACACACACAGAGTTTTAATGTAAACTTGTATTTCAGGAGGAGTCAATAATAAATATGTAGTTGTGGTTGTGCATCGTCGTCTCCGCCCTGCAGGCCGTGTGCTGTGAGGACCACCTGCACTGCTGCCCCCACAACACCATCTGCAACCTGGCGGCCTCCACCTGCGACGACGCCGCGGGCAGCGCCGTGATGCCGTGGCTCAGCAAAGTGCCCGTCTCCCCGTCGCTGACGGATAACGACAAGTGTGACGAGTCCACGTCGTGTCCTCGGAAATCCACCTGCTGCAAGACGGCGGGTGGAGACTGGGCCTGCTGCCCGCTGCCTCAGGTAACGCCGGACCCGAGTGATCAAACTCAAACCTTTCCTCCGTCAGACCAACAGGATGAGTCCTGGCACAACTAAATACTTATATTACAAACACGTACACTCGGTTGTCGGTTTATTAGTTTCTTAATTGAACAGTTGTGCAGTAAATCGTCCCTGCGTGAAGGTTTTAATGTGCAAACTGCTGTTTGGTAATCATATAAGCTTCATGTGTATTTATTTATCTATAAAATTTACTTTGGTGTTTCTTTTTTGCTAATCTTTATCATTGCACGTTCTTGCCTTTTTAGCACATGCATGAAAGTCCTGGTCCAGGGTGACTCTGATCACCGTCAGCCGCCACGTACCACAGAGCTCACATGAACGTCACGTACTCCTCGCTCTTTACAGCACGACACAATTCAATTTAAATATTTACTCTTGACCTTAAAGAGCACATTTCCCTCCATATGTGTGACTCGCTGGATGTTTGATATAGTTTTGCCAGTTTTTTAAAGGAGCATGAGGCACTAAAGTTTCACAGGGCTGCAGTAAACTCACCCGGTCTGCCGTGTGTGTTGCTGCCAGGCCGTGTGCTGTGACGACCACCTCCACTGCTGCCCTCATGGCACCGTGTGCAACCTGGAGGCCCAAAGCTGCGACGACCCGTCCGGGTTCCTGCCCTCGCGCTCCTGGGTGGAGAAGGTGCAGAAGGTGGAGAAGGTGACCTCCCGGGTGCAGGAGGAGAGGTGTGACCAGCAGACGAGGTGTCCAGGAAGCACCACCTGCTGCAAGAAGAACTCCGGGCAGTGGGCCTGCTGCCCCTTTCCTCAGGTCGGGGGTCTTCTTCACAGTTTACAGGGCTTATGGGTGGATGTGCCCCTGCAGGCCAGATGGGGGCGGGTGCGATTGTTCTTGTGAAATGTCAGCTGCAGTGGAGTTGAGAAGTGGGAGGAGTTATGTGAAGCTCTCCTGGTTAAATCATTAGAACAAAAGGTGAAAAGTCAAAGTTACAAGAAGCCGGTGGACCTAAAAACCGAAGGAGAGAAGTTTACTTCAGGAAGAAGCCTTCAAATCCTGTTTGTTCTCAGATTAAAGATTACACACAGAAATCTCTTATTGCAGTGTTTGGTCCACACCTGCAGCTTTGATGCGATATTGTGCAGACCATAATTAGCAACTATAAAATACTTTTTAGTTATAATATCAGTCATAAAGATAAAATGTGTCATTATTGTTCGCACGTTAATACAGATGAGAAGTAAGAGGATGTTTTTATCTCATGTCACTTGATAAAAAACTGCTTCAGCTGCTCAAATGTTTCATGTTACGGAGTAAAAATAGCAAATTTAGGGTCAATTTGTGGAATAATGTGAGCTTTTCCCTCGAATCGTGCTGCATTCAGGGAAAAGCTGTAAAAGATGACGTTAAAATAACAAACAGATGGTGTCGTGAAATCACCCGAGAGACTCGTGAGAAAATCATGAACTGAGACTTTAAAGTGGAAAAAGATTCTCTTCTTCTTTGTCAACACATTATCTGATAACTGATCACAGGAGAAGGGTATTGAGCCGCTGCAGGGCGTTCTTTGGCCTTTGTGTCTTGTTGCATTAAATCTCTGACGTGTTGAAGTGAGTGTGTATCTTGTCCCTCTGCAGGCCGTGTGCTGCAGCGACCACGAGCACTGCTGCCCCAAAGGCTACGAATGCAACGTGTCGGAGCAGACCTGCGACCAGCCCGGCGGCCTCGGCCTCGGCCTGCCCTGGCTGCAGACGACCCCGGCCCTGCAGGAGGAGCCCGCTCGGGCTGTTTCCAGTCCCACCAGGAACATGTGTGACGCCCAGACCAGCTGCCCCCGGGATACGACCTGCTGCTTCATGGACAGGACCCACCAGTGGGGCTGCTGCCCTCTGCCGAAGGTAAGCCGGTGTCCTCGCAGCCGTCGCACCCAGACATGATTTGCCCAGAGCTTTTTTTGAGAGTTGGAAGTTGCTGTTCTTCAGGCGGTCTGCTGTAAAGATGGGAACCACTGCTGCCCCGCCGGTCACACCTGTGATCCCCACCGCTCCTCCTGCTCAAAGGGACCGCGCGTCGTGCCCTGGTTCACCAAGCTGAGCGCCCGGACCGAGCCGGGCGCCCTCACAGACGTCAAGTGTGACGACAAGAGCAGCTGCGCTTCAGGGACGACCTGCTGCAAGCTGCAGACGGGAGAGTGGGGCTGCTGCCCTCTGGTCAAGGTCTGTCCATGGAACACCATGCTGTCGTACGATTAGGCAGAAGGTCCATTTTAATGAAACAAAACACATGTTTTTCTGTTTGAAATGAATAATAATGACTTCTTATTCAAGGGAATGAGTTCCAGTCCCTTTGATCACCATAAAAACCTTTTTAAAACTGAGCACTGGCTTGTGTTGCATATCATCTCTGCACAGCTGCATCATCATAGTGAGCAATAAAGTTTGTTAAATTCTCACTTAACAAACCTGCTGTCCCTGAACGCAACACGTGCACACAGATGTTTGACTTCGTATCAGACAAGAAGTGCTTTTTGATTTTATTTTGCATTTTCTGAAATATCACAAAATCCAACTCCTGATATTCACATATTTAACAGACGTGCACGGAAACATTTTCATTGAACTTTGGATAAAATGTGCACAACATGTGGATGAAACCTGTCTGTTTTTAATTTAGGTTGAACAAAACATCATGTGTGTCCTTTATTTATATATTTATATTATTATTACTATTATTAATAAAGCTTTTTAGTAACTAGTCCAGTGTGTCCACGCCCATTTAAAGACTTTTCCAGCTGCTGGTCCACAGCTGGATCATCATCATGTCTGCTGTTATTGATCTGTACTCAATCAATACCTTCATATCATCCATGATGTCAGTCGTTGATGTAAAACAAGAGTTCACCACAATTGGTTATTAATCCAAATGTGCACCCTTGTCAGAAAGACAAGTTACCTGTTGAAGTGCTTCACCTGTGAATGAGATTATTGATCCTTCTGAATGTATTGATCCTCCTCTCCTCCAGGCGGTTTGCTGTGCGGACCACGAGCACTGCTGCCCTCAGGGCTACACCTGCAACATGCAGACCGGCACGTGCGAGAAGACGACCCGCGCCGCGCCCGCCGGCCCCCTCCCGCAGAGCCAGGTGGTACGAGCCGAGGACGGCGAGGACGTACCATGTGACGGCACGGGGGGGGTTCGCTGCCCAAAGCAACACACGTGCTGTAAGGTCTCCGCCGCAGAGTGGGCCTGCTGCCCCTCGCCCAGGGTACGTCCACACTGATTGATTTATCATAAAAACCTGGTGGTGTCACGTGATGTCTGCAGCAAGAATATACACGTCAGAATCGTTATTGATCATTAATCGTTCAATGAGTTATTATATAAACCAATCGGTTGTTTTTGTTTGACATTTTGTTACAGATCTGTTCCTAAATGTCTAAAACACTGATACACGCTGACCTGAGCTAAGGTCATGTTAATCAATACGCTGTAATAATTGATTAGATTGAAAATGTGTCATAAATTACAATTTGACTTGTTTTTCATCATATTTTACTAAATAAACACAGTAAAATAAACATAGTTTTGATCCAAAACTATTTGTAGAAACATGAACTCACTTGCGCACGTTGGTGATGTCATTTTGCTCGTTGTGATGTCACTTCCTGGATTGTCTATCCAAAAGCTTCACATCCCTAAAATCTGTGCAACCTGCGCTAAAAACGTCACGCCGACATCATCACACAGAAGAATCAACTGTCTGTTGCCATGGATTTGGACAACAACATAATGTCTCTGTTGTTGTTGTTGTTGTTGTTGTTGTTGACAGGCCGTCTGCTGCCCGGACTCTCGGCACTGCTGTCCTGCAGGATACTCGTGCGACCTGCAGGCCGGAGGCTGCAGCCTGCGCAGCCGGCTCACCTGGGACACTTTGTTCGGGGACAGAAAGAAAGACTTTGTCCTCCGCGGACTTTAATCACCTCCAGCTCGCGTTGTCATGACAACTTGAGGCTGTTGCTTTTGTTTATTTTTTTGCCACTTCCTGTTTGTTTTGTATTTACCAAGTTTGTGCACTCCTGAGTGTTTGATGGGGGGTGTGAAGGAAACACGCTGCAGGTCCGTTATAATGGAAGGTGGTCATGTGACTTCCTCTCGTTCACTTTATTTTCAACGTGTGTTCGAACCGTGTGCAGGAAATAATCAATCAATACGTAGACGACAGTGACGCCACCGTGACTTTTTCTTATTGTCATCAAACATCATGAAAAGATCAGAACCAGCGGCGTGAGCCAAGCTGTCTGCACAGGTTGCTCTGGTAACGCTGCGTTCAGGGTGCATAAAGAAGGACACGGCAGGACTGTGTGTGTGTGTGTGTGTGTCACCGATCGATCGATTCACTGTTGGTTTTGTTCTTTTCATGGAATTTATTGACAAGAAGAAAACCCTCCGGCGTCATTGTTTGTGTTTTCTGATTATTATTATTATTATTATTATTATATTTTAAAAAAGTACACACCAAACATTTCATCATGTAGTCGCTGATTTAACGAGTCTAGTGAGTTATGAAACAGATTTAATTTCATGTGAAGTAGCGACGTGGATGTTTCGTATTTTTTTGCAATACACTTGAATGCAACATGAAACCAGAAGCAGCTTGTGCCTTGAAGGAAGCTTTTCTTCGGTGTGTTGGTGTTTTGGCAGCGCCGAGTGTGGATTTGTGTGATCGCAGACTAGAAATAAGAGCCGAGTTCATCTGGAGGTCCTGAAGGAACAAATCCAGGACGTAAAAAACACACAAAACAGTTATTTTTACCTCCACAGGTGGAACGTTTGTGTTTGAGCAGCAACAGCTCGAGATACAGGGTTCCTGGAAAGTCTGTAAAGTTTAACAGTGTTTTTTAAGGTAGTTCGTGTGCTTGAATTCGATTGTGCTTCACAATCTGGTCGCTCGTGGCGTTTAAAGACACAACTGGAGGCTTCAAGAGCCTGGAAAGGTTTGGTTTAGGTACCTTGAAAGTGCTTGTACTCTGTAGGAACCCTGTAGATGCGTGTTGTCTGTTTTGAGTTTGTAGTTTCATTAAATCCACTTTTGATGAATAAGGATTTGAACCCACCTTGAAAATAAATCATCTGAACACTTTGTCACTTCTACTTTTTACATATTTTGCTTCATGAATGTGTTTTTATTGATTTATTTTGTTTTTTTGTTTGTTTCCTGCCTCCTTCAGGATTTTACTTTGGGGGGGGGGGGGAGTTCCTGGAGGTTTGGTCGATGTGATGATAAAACTCGGTGAGATCATCCTTGAACTTTAACAAGCCCACACACTTTCACTCCAACGTATCCTCTTTCCTCGACCCCCCCCCTCCTACTCACCAGGAAGTTGTTATGACAACCAAAGTATATAGGGCTGGGGGGGGGGTGTCATCTGCCCCCTGGTGGTCAGATACTTGAAGTTTGCTTCATTTGGGGACTACAGTTCAATAAACACATAAACATGTCTTGCAGGACAGTTTGTTGTCCTGTGGTGTGCAGTGACGGGACCCAGCGTCACGCTAGTTACTAGTTATGAGCCTACAGCTAGCAGCCAGTTAGCTTAGCTTAGCACAAAGACTGGAAACTTGGGGAAACTGCCACCCTGGCTCTGTCCAATTAAAATTTTTGGGAAATGGGCTCATTAACTTTCTGGCAGTGAGTTAAATGAAAAGATTGATGCCACTCACATCTGTCTGTATAAGATAAGGCTACAGCTAGCATCCAGTTAGCTTAGCTTAGCACAAAGACTGCTACTCTGGCGCTGTCCAAATGTAACTAAATGTGCAACAAAGCTGAAAACAAACAAAAATGTGTAGACGACAATTTGTGGTTTTACTGGAAGTTAAATGAAATGTTTAAACCAGCCTCCCCTCCATTCTTTATGCTAAGCTATGTTAAGCTAAGCTAACTGTCGGCTGGCTTCATATTTAACGTCATCTATGTCTTGTGTGTTTTATGAAATGTCAGGCTATTCCACTAAACAGTGAGTGATAAGAGACATAAAACACTGCTTTAAAATCCCTCCCGATCAGCTTTTATTGATGAATCTAACTCCAGTAATTGAGTTATTGATCGGTTTCTGTGAGTGAACGAGACCCGAAGTGGCTCTGCGCTGCTATGTTTAGCAGACTTGACCCGCCAACAGCAGAGGACTGAAGTGACAAAACCCTTTGACGTGAGCAAACTTTCTCCTCAGCCTCACTATTGGTCAGTCGCTGATCCCATTCATGTGTTGCCAGGGAGAGGGACCCCCCCCCCCCCCCCCACACACACACACACACTCCCTGCTCTGGTATTTTGCTAAGTCCCACAGGAATGTATAGATTGTAGTCGTCTCTATCTGGGACAGCGAATGCGTTGGTGGATGATTATTTGGAGATACAACAGCAGATGTTTATTTCTTACACTTTAAATGAACTTTATCAAATTCAACTTAAAAACTAAACATTTCTAGTTCATACATTTAGTTTATCTCAAGCTGTTGTTCTGTTATTCAATATTTATTGCCATTAAACAACACAGAACTGCACAGTTTGTTTATTTCACTTTCTTTAAACTGTATTTTGCTCTTTTTATATTGTAAATTTGACCTTGTTGTATTTTTATTACCCTCTAAAGCCACCGTGTTTGAAATGTCGCATCTTCTCGTAGCTCCTTCCACGCCAGAACACAGAAAATGTATAAACAGATATTAAGTTATTTAAATTAGAAAAGAATTAAACATGAAATAGGACAACGTATGTAAAAGTTGTGCTTTTACAGGAAGAAATAAATCCGCTCATATACACAAAGAACATGTACAACATGTTATTGTGTAGACACCACTAATTCACTCATAAATGATGTATTATTAGAGATTAGTGCAACATTAATGCTTCACTGATCATAATCCAGTAGTCGTTCTGCACAATGACAACTTTTACTTTTAAGTTTGATGATAAAACTTAAGACTTTTACACTTTTAATTTGAACTTTATATATATTTATATATGAAAATTATAACGTCTCAGTTTAACAGAGTGAAGCTGCTGTTTGATGTCTTGTTGCAATAAATGAAACATTTAAGAGCTTAAAAGAGGTCCTCTGTCCATCCAGAGGCCACTGTGGGTGGTGGGTGGTGTTGTGGGGGTGGGACGGGGTGACTGAGGTGTAAGAGCTCATAATTCACACACACACACACACACACACACGCTGGACCAATCAGCAGAGCCTGCGGGGGCAGAAAGCCGGTAGGTTCCACTTGTCAGACCAACAGACACGACAGACAGACGAACAGAAGAGACACGAGGGGGGGGACAAAAACGTCTTCTTCTTCTTCTTCTGTCCTTCTACAGGGTCACCTGAGAACCTGAGATCACCCCCCCCCCCCACACACACACCTTACACCACGCAGGTAACGTGCTCTGCAGGTGCCGAGTTTGACTTTGAACGCCTCGTCGGACGGACTTGTTGTGCTGGAGGTCTTCGCTCGCTCTCAGGTCACACAGGGAGCAGTGTGGCTGACAGGAAGTGCAGGCAGCAGTGCATCATGGGAAGAATGTTTTAAGATGTCCTGCATGACTGATCGATTGATTGATTGAGCCAGTGGGTTTAACTTATTGTCGAAGTCCACAACTCATAGGATTTCTCCTGCGTCCTCCGGCTCTGTGCGAGGACCTCAGGACCAGTGCGTCTTTGTGTGTGTGTGTGTGTGTGTGTGTGTGTGTTTTGTGATGCCTGAGTATTCGCTGTCAACATGTGTCCAGGAAGAGAGACTTGGACAGCTGGCCGCCCTCAGTGGAAGGCATGCGGCCGCTTCTCTCTGCATGCTATTAATACTCCCCTGGCCGGGCTCGCTGGTCATTCACGCCTCAGATGCCACCACATTGACACGAATTATAGCTGCTACTATTGTTAATTGGGTTTTTTTGCTCAAATGTAAAGAAATATATAGAAAAGCTGCTAAAAATCCAAAAATGTTCTGTGTTGCAGCCTCTTAAAGCACGTTTTATAGGTTTTACAGAGTTTTGTGCTCACATAGTGATCATGACAAATCACATTAATGAAATACAACATTTACAAAATACTATATGTCACCATAATTAGAAGAGTGATTGATCAAGAGTTAAATATCTCAACAATTATGAGATAGACTGTCAGTAACTTTTGAACAGATATTCATGACTTCTAATCACTTTGGTGATCCTCTCACTTTTCATCTAGCGCCACCTGCCGGTCAAAGTTTGTACTAAATATCCAGTGAAATATCTCAACATTCAAGGTTTCAATGTGATGAATCCTACAGACGTTGGTGATCCACTGAGTTTCCCTCTAGCGCCACCATGAGGTCAAGATTAGACTTGAAAACTTTATGACCAAACTTTGTGTTTAGTACCAATCAGCAAATGTTAACATGTAAACATCAGCATGTTAGCATTGTTATTGTGCACGTGCTAACATGTTAGCATTTGTATTGTTATTGTTGACATGTTAACTTGTTAGCATTGTTATTGTTATTGTGGACATGCTAACATGTTAGCATTGTTAATGTGCACGTGCTAAATGTTAGCGTTGTTAATGTGCACATGCTAAGATGTTAGCATTGTTATTGTGGACATGTTAGCATTGTTATTGTTATTGTGCACTTGTTAACATGTTAGCATTGTTATTGTTAATGTGTATGTGCTAACATGTTAGCTTTGTTATTGTTAATGTGCACGTGCTAACATGTTAGCATTGTTATTGTGCACGTGCTGAACCGCTAGCAGGGATTTTTAGGAGCGTTAGCTATCCAAAATCCACAATAATGACAATAACAACACATATTAAGTAATAAATCAACATCACATAGAGATGGATCACTCTGGTTATATATATATATATATATGTATATATATATATACACAATATATATATATATACAATATATACACACACACACTTTATATACTATTAGCATTATATATGTACTGATGTGTTTTCATTCTGTTCCAGCTCTCACACCGTAGATGCACGCCGACAGAGAAATGGCGATCCCACGGATGTTTAACTCCAACACGCCGTTCATCATCGTCACCGGAGGATCTGAGCTCTCGTTTCTTGGCAAAGACGACAACTGCCAAGGGTGCGAGGAGGAAAAGGACTCGCTGGTCCACGCCATGGCCCCCCACCTGAGCCGGGTGATGCAGCACGGCACCGCCAAACACGTGGCCACAGAGGGACATGAGGTGTCTGAGGAGGATCCCTGCGTCTCCATAGTCGCTCAGGCAGAGAGTAAGACTGAGGGTCTTCAGTGGCGTGAAGTCTTTTTTCTGTGTAGATTCATTGTTATCGTGGAAACACAGTTAGCTCTTTAATGAAAATGTATGCATGATGGATTTTTAGGGTAAAAACCTGCAAAAACCTAAAGTCTTCGTATTTCTATTTTTAGCATAATATGCTAACACTCAAATATTACGCAGTGTGATTACCTTAAGTGCACTTTTAGAAAGTTTTCAAAGACATTTAAACAATTATAAACACACTTAAGTGGATAAAAGTGGGCCTGAAGTGATGCGACTGTGTTTCATGATGGGATGTAAGGCGTCCAGGACTTTGGACCTGCAAGTTAGAATAGTTCGGCCTCTTCTTTGATTTAGCTTAGCATAAAACCTGGAAACAAGCTATAGCATGCTAATCTGTGGGCTTTAGAGGTGCTGGTTCCTGGATTTTGTTTGCCTTTAGCCAGAGCCAGGCTAAAAGGTTCCCCCTGTTTCCACTCTTTGTGCTAAGCTAAGCTAACCGGCTGCTAGCTGTGGTCTTATATTTAACGGACAGACGTGAAAGTGACATCCATCTTCTTGTCTTTGCCTGAATGTATTCATGCTTTTGAATATCAGATTCTATAATCACGTTATTTCTTTTCATTTCCCAGGAGAAGACTTCCAGGAGTTCAGCCCCACCAACACTCAGTGCCCTTACTCAAGATCTCAGCTGCTCAAGAAGCGCAGGTACCTTCACAAACAAACACTGCTGCTGTCAGAACATAGACATGTGAAAGGCTCTGTGGGAAGTTCTGAAAGAAACAAAAAGACGTTTCAATGACGTGAAGAACTCTGTTCATGGGGGCTTTAAATTAAGTTCAGTTAGTAAGTCTTGATCCACAGACCAGTAGAGCTTCAGTTAGCGTATTAAACATGACGTCTGTCCTCTGATCTGCAGGTTTCTCAGCAGGGAAACTTCCCTCGCGAGCGACACGGAGGACGAGGAGTTCGACGTGGCCGCCAGACTCCCGCACTACCATCTCCAGAGGAAACAACGCAGGAAAAGCAGGCGACAGAACCGGGAGGACGGCGAGCAACCTCCAATCATCCGGGGTCTGTGGGTGCAGGAGATCGATTGGCTGAAATCAGCCTGCAGAGAGACGACATCATCATTGGAGGAGATCATACCACCTCCTCCGCAGTTTACCGACTCGGTCTCACGCCCCTGCAGCCAGCAAGACCCGCAGGAAGGCTGTGCAGACGAGTGCGAGAGTGGCGAAGGATTCGAGGACGCGTCAGCAGAGACAGACGACACGTCCGGCACTGACGGCAGAGGAGGCTCAGACCTGGACCAGGACTCTGAGTCCATCTGCACCCACGAAAGCGAGTCGGACTCATCTTGCTGCGCACGAGGACCAGATGGTTTCAGAGTCGAAGCCCAAATGTCAGATTTGACCTTTGACCTGATGCATGTGTCTGGCTTTAACTCCTCCTCCTGTGCTGAGTGGGACTCTGACTCTACGGGGCGTGTGCAAAGCCTGCTGGGAGTCTCAGAGTCCGCCTGCACCTTTGGTTTCGAGGACGCGAGTGATGTCGACACAGTTTTGGGCGTCCTGAGAGGCAGAGTGACGCAGGTGCCAAAGATGTTCGTTTCCCCTTTCTTCAGAGATTTGATCAAACAAACTCAGAGCGACGATAAGACCAGCGAACCCGTCAATGAAGGACTCATATTTCATCCTGTAAGACATTCACAGGTGCTTTGTTTCTCAGATTAACATTCCTACACGTATGGAGTCATGGGAGTGCCGTAAAGAAATAATACATTACAATACATTTGTATTTTCTGGGGGACAACTGTCCAGTTTTCACTCTCTTTTAGCTCAGTTTTTGGTCTCCACCACCTCTGGAGAAACATATCCTCCGGCTCTTTAGCTGCTAAACGCTGCAGTATGTTCACCAGCCAGCCTGCTGCTTGGTGCTGCAGCAGGTTGTTCGTGGGTTTATCACCTTTATTTTTCCCACTACAAACAGAAACGTAGCCTATAAGATGTGAAAATCCAAAACAATGAGCTCAAACAAGCTAAAATGCTTTGCGGTGATAGTTTTCTTTTGGTTTTGGTGCTTTGAACAACCTGTTTCACATCACACATCGTCATCTGATCGACTGTCTATAAAACATTTTGATCAGATTAGAGGAGCTTTCAGTTCCCTGCAGGTACCTCCAGGCTGAACTTACGAACTGTATTTGAGTAAATGTACTTAAACAAAGTGCATCAGGCTCTCTGATTGTGTTGGTTTACTCTTTAACGTCTCAGCCAGGATGTGATTTCTTCTGCTTTTGCCTCCTTAAGCGACTGCAGCCCGACAGCTCCCAGTACCGGGAGGGAGAGGAGTACTGCGTTCTTCACCACATACAGAACGGCTCGTACGGTGACGTGTTCTGTGTTCGGGACAAAAGGACTGGATTCGAATGTGCTGCCAAGAGGGTAAGCCCAGAAAAAGTCATGTCTGAACTAACCCCACGTCCAGATAAAGCTTTTCAGACGTCACCCTGCTGCTGCTGAACCCTGCGAACGCTGACTGAGTTCAAAGTGGTTGAAATGTTTGTCGTCCACTGATCTCAGGTGCCTCTCAGCCGCCTCAGCAGCGAGGAGGTGAGCACGTGGAGCGCTCTGAACTCTCCTCGCGTTGTCCAGCTGTTTGGGGCCGTGAGGGACGGCCTCAACGTCGTGCTCTTCATGGACTTGAAGCCAGGTAAACAACAACATCTCCACTCTCCACCACAAACAACACAAATACAACACTTCTGGGTCCTGTGGAGTCAAGATTTGTCCAAACCTCTGCAGGATGTTTGGCCCAGCTTCTGAAAGAGATGAACTTCCTGCCCGAGGACTTGTCCCTGCACTACCTCCACCAGTCACTGGGGGCACTAGAGCACCTGCACCACAGAAGGGTGCTTCACTTGGACGTCAAAGGTATGTTACATCATCGTTACCCGACTCTACGGCTCCACGCAGCATTTCAGCATCTTATTTTTGTTTTTAGCTCACAAACGAGCAACTATTGCTGTCATCAGGCTCGTTTCCAGAGTGCAGTTACCGACCGTCCACTACCCTCTGAACAGGCCGTCCACTACCCTCTGAACAGGCCGTCCACTACCCTCTGAACAGGCCGTCCACTACCCTCTGAACAGGCCGTCCACTAC
>JAVQJL010087495.1:0-32923 GCA_036024295.1 Nannoperca obscura
AAACCTCCAACGAGAGATGAGAAAGTCAATAATTTTATCTATTTTAAATTTATATATATATATATATATATATATATATATATATATATATATATATATATATATTGCATTTGGCCTCATTCACTATAATCAAAACATGGACTGTTAGACCAGATTGTTAGAATACCCCAATTACAGGCCAGTGGTAAGCATAGACAGAAAGAGAGGAGTCACATCATTTAAAAAAAGATGGCCTGAAAAAGGACATGTGAGGAGACTTAAAAATCATGGTGGATACAGTTTCACACTAATTGAAATAAATACAAGGCCATCAACTGTAATCGTCCTCTGGCGCAATCTGCTCAACAACAGGCTTTGTACTGTGTGCTTTTCCGCCGGGTATGCCACCAGGCTGTTATTATCAAATAAAGAGGCCTTTGGGTTTATGGGGAGTGAGCTGGGACAAAACTTAAACACACACAAAGACGGCAGGTGAGTGTGGGGGGGGAAGGGGGGGTCTGTGTACGCAAAGAACACACACCCTGCCATTCATGCGTGCTTGTCAGGGGCTGTTATGAAACCTCACCTTCATCATTTGGCTGTTGTATTCCCAACTGCAGGCTTGTGCGGGGAGTGGAAGTAAACAGCCGTGAGAGGAGAACGATCAGGTGCATTAGTTACAACGATCCTAAGAAGTCATTATCTGTGAGGACACACGTAGTACAGTTTGCTCTGCGTCACAGAGTATCATTTTCTCTTGACCTTTGGCCCGGGTCAACGCATTCTGCAATGAGCGAGGTCAGCCTTAGCACACACTCCGGGCCCTGGCGCTCCTGATGGGGTCAAAGGAAACTGGGTCACCTGTACTTGTTCGTCAGTGGATATGCATCTCGCTGATGCTGCCCACCACCACCAACCACACAGGACAAGGTCACGCCCTCCCCTCTGGACCCCCACCACCCCTCCTTCTGCATCTTCGCCCTCCCCTCACCTCCAAGGTGTCACAGAGAGCACCCTTGTTCTAGCCCTCTCCTCCTTTCCACCGGGACCCCTCAAAAATCCCAGATATCCCTGCAATTTCCGGTGCAATGTTTATTTGGCGGAAAGAGGGCTGGGGGGGCGAGCTGCCTTGAAAAAAGAGCCTCACTCACAAACAGTTTGGGCTGCGTTTGAGGGTAAACATGTGCAGGAGGGGTATGCAAGGCGAGCGGTAAGAAGGACTGAGGCTCGTGTGTTCTGGTCCTGACACACAGATCCCACCTCAGCAGGGACACAGAGCACAGCTCTGTTCAGGCCCCAACGGCCACAGTCTAATAAACATCCCCCCACCACCTCCTGTCTGTTCCATAGACAGCCCCCTCTGCTGGAGAAATAAGAACATGACACAGAAAAACGGGGTTGAGCAAACACACCAAGAGCCTGAAATAAACGTCTCTCTCAACGCTGTAATAACTGAACAAGTGGGACTAGTTAAAGTTCCCCTCCACTCAAAAATATGTTTTTCTACTTGTTCCTACAGTTGAATGTTTGAGCTTCACTGTACAGAATGATGTATGTTGAGTTTGACACTAGAAGGATGTTTTCACATTAATATGCTGAAAGTGTAATGTTTCTGTGTGCTCATTGAAAATCAGATTTTAAAGGGTGGACCTGCGAGCATGATGCAAGACATCACAAATACTTTGCCAATCCTTGTTCAATTTGCAACTCATACGTGTGATGTAGAAACTTGTGGCTGCCAGTGCACACTGAGAATGGACTTTACAATGAAGAAAGAGACTTATTGTATCCAGTAGGACAACATTTGCATATCCATAGATTCTGGAATGTTTAATGAGCCAGATGGAGTAGATTCATTTTTAAGGATTTTAATGTGGAAATTACACTATTTTTGCAGAATAAACATTTCATACACACATTATTGTTCCAAGCAGACTATTTTTACATGTGTTATAATTTATGTCTGTTGGGAACCTTTAAATAAATTCATCCAACATGGTCTATTTAAGGGATGGGTTCAACCCCATGAAGAATCTAATGGTGGTTCCCAACCTCTTTTCTTTTATGTACCCCACGGTACCCCTTCATCAACATCACCCATCATGGTCGGAATGTGTTCAACCATCTATCAATTACTTTTAGTTAACTTCTTCAGCTGTTTATCAATTACTTTCAGCTATTTCAACCATTTGTCCATTACTTTTAGGCTATAGCTAACTATTTCAACTGTACCGCTAAGTATAACTGGGAATTACTACTCTAGAACATAATGCAAGGTGTTTATGTTATTTCTCCCCCTGTATGAAATAAGTTATGGGTTAGAAACATGACATAATAAAGTAAACACATACAACAGCTCCACTAACTACTCAATAAAAGCTTCACAGCTTCACAGAGGTCAATTTGTTGCAGAGACGTTTTTCTAGACAGCATCAGACTGTACAGGTGTTCATCATTTTGTGTCCGCCTCTTGATTTATGCAATTAAAAAACAATTTATGATTAAATGCATGTATAGTGGAGCAATCAAGATGAAATGAATGTTTAGAAAAGCCTTTAGTATGTCCCTAATGTTATGTTTAAAGAAATAATTTAAGAGCCAGTGAGAACACAAGACTAGGACTAAGACTAGGACTAAGACTAGACTAGGGGAGGTCAGTGGTCTCCCTTCTTTGGCTGGCAGACAGCGTCTCACTTCCACTTTGATGAGAGCGGCTGCAGCAGCGGTACAGGTAGGGAGTGGATGGGAGCGTCTGGATAGGTGCAGGGTGAGGGCGGGGGGGAGTTTTCTGGCAGCAGGAGGGACACATGTAGGAGGGAGTCTGACTGACAAATTAGAGGTAGGAAATGGGGGCGTCTGTCTCTCCTGTGGCTTGACGCTGTGTCATGCTCTCCGTGGCCCGTCACCCCCCTGCATCTGGATACAAATAGCCTCTGCTGGTTGTTTGTAGTGACAGAGTCCTTCTTGTTGCCACCTGCAATGCCCAGACTCTGTAACCACTCACAGAGCCTGACATCTTCCTCTTTCTCCGTGAGTAATGGCACTACATATCTCTGAGTCCCTGCACAGTCCACCTTATAGCTCTTCTTTCTCCTCTTTTGCTGCTGCTTTCCTTTGATCGCAGGCTCCTCTGATGTCTGAAGTGGAGTCACCCATCTGCCCTGTCTGCCTCTGGTTCTGCCACTGGCTCCTCCTGCAGATGGACAGAGGTTAGAAAACAGCTGTCTGTCCTGCTGAGACCAAGTCTCTGCAAAAACCCCTGACCTAAATACAGCTCTCCTGTGTAGATCTGCGTCCACTTCAGGCTGAAGTGCCTTCAACACTGTGCTGGACTGAATATCCCCCGAGAGAACATCCTTGCTTCCCAGTGGACACCTGATTGCATGAGCATGGTTGCCAGTCTGTATGTCCGTAAAGGTGTGTGTAGGGTTAGGGTTAGGGGTTAACCCTGAACCTTCAATAGGGTGTGGGTTTGCAGGCAGCACAGCTTTGGACCTGCAGAATATAGAGCGCAGTCGTCGGTGCGGGGGCAGGCTGGCAGAGAGTCCGGGCGGCCCGATGCTGCGAAACAGTGGAGGAGGTCGGAGACTGGAAGAGGGTCTCCAAATTCTAGCTTTCCCCTCAGTGTTTTTATGCATTCTGTTGTTCAGATACTTTCTGTACACACATCTACAAAAGCCCAAAGCAAGGGTGATCGAAAAGACCTTGCACTTAATTTATGAAAACAATCTTCTTGAACTCTGCTTCTCTAAGAACTGAGAAAATGTTTTTCAAAATGGAGGTATAGTTTGGTTTCTGCAGAGTCAAAACAGTTAAAGAAGGTAGTAGAAGATAAGCAGAGGTGTGATACCAAAGTAAAACATGTATCAGCCAGTCTTCATCCGGACAAGAGGATGCTGGTGGTTGTCACGACAAATGCCTGTGCCTTTTAGTAGAAATGACTCAAAGAACCAAGGCCTCCGTGCTGCTGAGTTGGTCATCTGGTCCTGGACGTGGTTTACCACAGTGACTTTATGCTTTAGTTATCCTCTCTCGTGCAATATTATCCTCGTCTGATGGTTCATCTGTGGTCCTCTCTGTCCAGTGTGTTGTTCAGTCTTTTTGAGTCTGACTTTTTCCCACTGAGCCGTGGATGATACCCATCTCTATTCCAAACAGCCCACCCACCTTTTTTCTCTTTCATCCTGTTGCCCTCTCGAACATGAAAGGCTCAGGCCATCAACTGATCAATCTCAATAAATTATGAATTAATCGGGAGCAGAAAGCAGGGGACATTATTCATTTAATAAAAAAGATTGGATTCACAGACAATTTATTAGTTATTTATTGTTTATGTTGAAGGTGTTTGTAGGCGTATATTGTCTATTTTATATACATTTGGGTATTTTAGTCCAGGGGTTTCCAACCCAGTGTTCAGGCTCCTCCACACAGAATAAATCTGGGAGGTCTGGAGAGAAAAACAAAACAAAACAACATAAAAATGCGATGTAAATCTCTATTCATTCTTTCAACTTCTCTAATCTCTCTTTGGTGAAACAACTCATAGACATCAAAACAAACAATTAGAGGAATGAGCTCTGTTGCATTTGAGTTATTTGTGATCTGTGATTTATTTCAATATGATCATTCTGCCCCTTTGGTACACTGAGGGGCACAGATGATAACAAAATGAGAAAAGGCAAACATCTGAATTCATACAAAACTACTATACTACTACTACTACTACTATTGTAAAGTAGGCCTACCTAGGGGAAATACTGTACTTACAAGCGACTTCAGAAACCTCAGATGATAATGTGGACTGATACAGTTGTTAGTGCGGTTTGTAAATGCAGCTAAAGTGAAATCCAAAGCAGTAGAAGATGATCAATTGTATGTCCTGTCTGTGTAACTGTGAGGAATAGTTAAAGATAGGAACACAGGTCATAGAAAACATGTATTGAGAATCATTGTACAATATCTAAATTATAATATGATACGAAACACTATGGACTATTTCATAATAATAAACTCAGTATGGTTCATTTAATTGTAATCTAACTTTTCAACTTGTATCCACAACTGAGCAAAACATTTCAATTTCATCTTACCATTTAAAGCTTTCAGTTTGAGCATTCATTTCTTTTATTGCATGTTTTTAGTAAACGGGCCTCGCTGTGCTTCCCAACCCGGCCAGGCGATGGCGCTACTCACAGTTCTGCGGCCGTGAGAGGCGATAAAAAGCTTCTCGGCAGCGGAAGTGCTTCAATGGTCCGCAAGGCCAAGATCAAGGCTAGCTAAGCAGCAAGGTAAACACTGGGAACGCTTTGGTAATGTTTTTAATTCACCCGGGCAGCGCGTTAGATTTGGGGACGCGTTGGCAAACTGATGCGGTGTGAGAGTCCGTGTGTTTCACAGCGACAGCAGGCGGCGGTGAAGTTAGGAAGAGGAGGAGGACGACGAAGAGGGAGAGGGCACAGTGGGCAAAGTCAAACGTAGCGCAGGTCAATGGATGAAACGAGTCGTCGGTTCATGTGCAGCAAACACACGAAGCCGTGAAAACACCTCCGACCGAGTTGTTGGGGAACGAGTTCGTCTAGTTGTTCTGAAAAATCCATAATGTGAATCTTTGAAGCTCGGTTGTGTCTTCATCTTCGTTATGAGTGTGTTGTAACAGCAGAGCAGCACGGCTGCTGTGAAGTGAATTTAACTAAAGTAGAGACGGACAGGTTTACCAGCTAACTAATAACCGAGACGCTAGCTAACAGTTGCTTTGCTGCTAAAGTGTTTGCTAGCGTGAACTACCTCATCAGTCACAGAACCAATGCTTGACCGTGCACGCAAACTATTTAAGTGATGAATAAAGCCTGTAACAGATCCTAATGTACGTGGCTGACAGCAGGTCAAATGCAACCATTGATTCATCTTTTCTGTCCTTTTTTTAAGCAGAAATGCTAAAAAGTAATCGATCTCTGCTTCTCGTGCTGGGTTCTGGAAAATTGTGATGGGCGACGTTTTATAGACCAAACTGTTAACACGTGAAGGAGGAAACGATCAACAGATTAATCAAGAATTGACACAATTGTTATTTGCTGCTCTAATTCTAATATCAATTAATTCAGCAGATTATTGAATTAATTGTTTTGCATATAAAATGTCATAACAAAAAATACCTAGCAGTTTCCAAGTTGACTTATTGAACAACAGTCCAATTATCAAAGATATTCAGTTGATCTTAGGAAACAAATATTCACATGGGACGAGCTTGAACCACTGACACCACTGGCATTTGTGCTTTAAAAAGTAACTTCAGTGATTAACTGATTATTTAAATAGTTTCAGATGACAGTCGAACAACTGGTGCCAACTTGTAACGCTGTATGGCGTACATGTACGGTTTAAGCTTCAAGCTCCTTTAATTGAAATAAAAAAAGACCAGTAAGTGTTTGATCGACACGTCGGTGCTTTCTAAGTTTACATAATGCTGGCTTCCGTGACGGTATATTAGTCGGAGCTTCTAGTCGAACCTTGTTTGTGCTTCAGCTAAACACACCAACCAGCATCGCGCCTTGCATGCAGAGGATGGTTGTAAACATGCTGTCTTCTCCTGTGGTCGCTACAGGAAAAGAATTGTGCAGTCTCGCTGTTTTTAACTCAACCAGTGTCAAACTGGCCTTATCTCACAGGGAACCTTTCTTTATTAATCAACATTCTTCTTCCGTTGTTTTATCCAATGTCTTTCACACAGATGGCTCACAGGCTGCTGGTCCGTAGAATTTGGACGCTCTCGGCCAATGATATCCGCTGCCTCCCAGCGTCCGCCGCCGTCACCCCCTCCTCTTCTTTTTCCACCTCCCTGCAGTCCGCCACAACCCGGGTCTCCTTCCTCTCTCCGTCACGCACGCTGCCTCGCTCCCTGCCTCACACCTCACGCCGGGAAGTCTCCTTCAATGTTCAGGACCACGAGGACTTCACGGACCGGGTCATCAACAGCGAGCTGCCTGTGCTAATTGACTTCCATGCACAGTGAGTACCCCAGGGAGGGATGGTTGTAGATGGCTGGCTGGCCTAACAGACCCTCCTGTTGATTGAATAACTGTTATTGACTAACTAATGGCAGCACTACAGTCCTGTCGATGGGGTAAAATGGTGTAGATATAGGTAACGCAGAGCCAACTAACAAAGCAAACAACAGCAGTATATAAAAACCTATGTAGAGGTGATCTATAGATGCCTGAAAATGCAAATAAATGCACAGTTTAAAATAATTTTCTCAGCTAGTTGGATAATTCGTCTTCTTTTTCTAATCCTGCAAAGTGTTCGTGCGCGTCATTAGCCAGATTGTGCTTTTACACAAGGTGAATGAGCTGTAATTGAAACCAGCAATATACTTGATCCTCTGTGCTGGAGCAGTTAAATCCAGGAGATGATTGAAAAATCTGTATTAACACTGATGTGTGAGTGTTGTTCAGGGGGTTCGGGCACTGAAAAGACCCTACAGCCGCCCTGCCTCTTTAAATGGCTGTTAGTGTTGCATACAGTGTTTGTGCCTTGCTGTTAAAAATAAATACACTGGCCGTGGGGATTGCTCTCTCTCGTCATGTGAGTTTACGCAACAGCGACTGAAAAACAGCCACTGCATGTACTGTGTCCTACAGAGGGGCCTTCATCTCGCTAGCTTTTACATTATTTGACAAAATAATTCTGTAGTTTCACGTTTTACAGATCCTGTTTCAACATTCAGAATCATTTCAGACCGTTTTCATAAAAAGCAGATACCTGAAGTTCAATATCCAGTATTTCAAAGTAGAAGTAAATAGTACTGCAACTTACGGTTATTTTCTTTAGCAATTAATCTGTCTATAATTTTCACAATGAATCGTTTAATTCATAAAATGTCAAAAGTTGTGAAAAAGTTGCTCATTACAATTTCCCAGAGCCCAAAGTGACGTCTTCAGATTGCTTCTTTTGTCCGACCAACAGCCCAAAACCCAAAGGCTCTTCATTTACTGTCAGAAATGACAAAGAAAAGAAGCAAAAGCTCACGTTTAAGAAGCTGGAACCAGCAAATGTTTTACATTTTTTGCTTGAAAAGATTATCAAAATAGTTGGCAATTAATTTTCTTGTGATCAACTAATTGATTTATCGACTAATGGTTGCAGCTCTAGAAGACGATAGCATTTACCTTGTTTTATTTTCGTGTGACCTATTGTTTAACCAATAGACCTCTTTCACAGCAGACATGTTGACCTGTCATTTGAGGAGACTGCAGTTAAACGCACAGAATCGTGACTGCTGTGCATGTGACAACACCTTACACCTGATGAATGCTGCTCTAGCGCCGATTATAGATCTACCTCGCTGTCAGGACCTCACAGAATGAGACTGATACAAATACTACCAATAAACACATTTAAATTAGTTAATTACTGAAAGAACAGAATGGACATGAAAGAGCAATAACATGCTTGAAATAAAATCTATTTTTAGTTTTTTGAAGGCTGCAGGTACAGTAAATCTGTGGTTTTCAGCCTCAGGATGATAGTTTAGGACTAATAATAGCCATAAAGCTGTATACTTATTTCTCCTGAATGAGTCAAGATGGAAAAGAAGGGGGGGGGGAAGCTTCCTGGCAGATAAAGACGAAGAGGTAGACATGGTTTTGTTTTTTATGAATCCTTCATGATTCGGATTACACACCCATCTCATTTTTATTTCATGAATAGACATGAGTCAGGTAGGTTTGCAGTCATACTTTAGAATCGCTCCTCTGATACACATTTAAGGGATTGGAACGTCCTCGATGATGGCAGACCTGGAAGCATAGTTAGCTGAATGGATAGCCCTCCTGGTGTGTCGGGGCTTACTGGGACACTTGAATCAAACAGAGCCATTGTTGAGGTTTTAAGTAACACCTGTGCTGGTCCTGCTATGACAAACAAGATGTCTGCTGTGATGAAGCCTACTTGCTTTTTTTGTTTTAAAATGTTGTTACCAGTCAGTAATCCTTTGTTCCCCCGTTTTATTTGTCTATCGCTTTATATACCTCTACAAGTCTTATATAAATACATATCATGGTTTTATTGTTAATTGATTATTCTACTAATTGTACCATGCATTTGAACAGGTTTGCTCCATGTTTTAATATCTTCAGTAGCTTAGTCGTATACTCCTCGTTGTCGTTAATCCTCCGGTCTGTTCTATGTTTTTTAGGTGGTGTGGTCCCTGTAAGATCCTTGGGCCAAGGTTGGAGAAGGCGGTTGCAAAACAGAAAGGCCGCGTTGCCATGGCTAAAGTCGACATAGACGATCACACAGACCTGGCTATCGAATACGGGGTGAGACTTACAGTATATATGTGGCATCGCTGACAGACTTGCCATCTAAACGTTTCTACTTTGTACAGAATACCCATTGTTATCTGCTCCGAATGACATTTTGATACAACTTTGCTAAAGGTCATTTGCAGTCACCGTACTTGATGTGTCTCACGTTGTTAAGTCGCAATGTTATTACTCTCGTCTTATAACCCATAACCCGGCCTGTCTCCAGGTGTCTGCCGTTCCGACCGTGATCGCCATGCGGGGAGGAGACGTCGTCGACCACTTTGTGGGGATCAAAGATGATGATGCGCTGGACTCATTCGTCAGCAAGATCATTGGACAATAAACCAGCTGTCCCTGCCCTGCCATTCACCACCATTATGGCGTTGTTTTGAATGATACTGGCACGGTCGGCTGCCATTTTGAGCGTCTTTAGCAACAGCCAACAAAAAAACTACACCTTGCCACAAACCCAGCTGGCAAACTCTCAAATGCTCACACCCATCCCGAGACACACTGCTTCAGCATTGCATTATAGCTTCTGTCTCTGTCTCCCTCTGATTTCCTTTGTCTAGTGATGGGTGTGTGCCTCCATTAACTTTTTAGTTCTTGCCCTGCTCCATTTTGCAGCAGTACAGTTTGTTTTATAATGTGACGGCTCCATGGCTTCTTCCTACTAGAGCAGCTGAGCTGGTGTCTGACAGTTTGCTGTAAAAGTCTGTAGAATTGAAAGTACACAGCTGTTCTGCACTTATGCTGTATAACGTGAGGGGTGAACAAAAACAATAGCTTTAGTGGTGGAAAGGATGTTAAAACCTGACTAACTGAATGAGGTTTGTGACAGTGTTATGTGTAGTTCTTGCTTTTGTCCACACGGGGGAGGCGTTCCTCTAACATTGCAGAGCCTCATATGGTCATTTTACACCATTATGCCTAATATGAGAAAGGAAGGCGAGTATTTGTGTGTGTGTGTGCGCGTGTGTGTGTGCGCGTGTGTCTGTCTCTGGGTCTTGACTGTGAACCTTAACTCAAGCGGGAATTGCAAATATGAGTTTGATTTAGTTTATTACTGAAAGGAACTCGGTGTAATGTACCGGAAACATGACCAAGTTAAGTAATAAAGGAGTCAAAAGATGTTCAGTGTTTGAATTGTGTTTTTGTTTGTGGTTGAAAGACAGAAAATGGCTGTAGACCACAATGACACTGATATTTAAGTTATGCACTTTCTGTGGGAGTTTAAGGGGAGGAAATTACTTAGTCTACTTAGAAACGTTTTTTTTCACCAGAGAAATGGATGAGATGGATTTCTGAGTAAGACAGTGTTTGAATGATGAACTTGAAGTAGCTCTTAGTTATTCCCCATTTTATTATTTGTCAGTGTGCGCCTATGTCCCCCATCTCTCGGCTTCTGCCTGAACGTGTAGGTGTTACTCATGTTGTCACGACCCTGTCATCAGTGCAGCTGAGTCGCCCACACACCACCCTCCATTTATTGCTGCACTTTAAATTACCTCTCTTCTGTCATCACCCCCAAATCAACAGCGTCTGCCCTTCTTTCTCTCTAATCTTCACTTCACATTGTCTTGAGTTTCACACCTGACCAAACATCCTCTGCCCAACCACCTTTCTCTACTTCATCAGAGTGTGTGTGGCTGCAGTCAGACGGACTCTTGACACCCCCAGCACATACTTGGCTGCCCAGTTCAACCTCTTGTTTCACCTGCCTGTCTCTAGCCAGCTTTTAAACCGTGTCAATCATCACTCAACACCAGTGTGGAGCCTCAGACCCCCCTGTACTGTAGCTTTCTGACTTTAGGGGACTGTCTCATTCAGATGAGGAAATACTCTTCCAAAAACCCTTTAACAGAAAAAATGGAAGAAACTTCAGGAAGCGCAACAGAGGAAGGATCCCCCTCCCAGGACGGACTGACATGCAACAGATTCTTATAAAACATTTACATTGGAGTAATCAACAAGGAAATATCAAGTGTTTTATGTAAGACAAAATAAGTAATATGCTTTTGCTGCTACACACACTTTCTGTACTTTCCTATAAAGTGGGTGTGGAGTGTAGGACTAATGCATTTCTGTGTCATTGCCCACTAGAAACCCTGAGTAACTGAGGTGAAGTGAGGCTGAATGAGACAGGAGAGCACCTGCAGGCAGAAAGTCCCTCCAGTCATCATTTTATCAACCCCTATTCTCTCACGACTCGCTAACCGAAAAACATTCCCACCCCTGCCTGCCTTTCCATCCTGGCATGTCATTACAGAGCCCACAGCTGACAACGGGCCTCCAGACTGCTTATTAAGTGCACAACGTTTGACATATTCCATCTGCACTTTTAATGGTCGTGGCTTGGGTTAGATCATCGCAGATGAAGCCCGGTGGATGTATTCATGCAGAGCCGCTCAGTAGCAACAAGAGGCAGAGCCCCACTGGTTTTCAAATAGGGGGCATTCCACTGGCATTACTAAAACAGGTGTGAGAGAAGCAAGTGATCCAGATGTATAAACGCAACTGTTGTGTGTTGGATGAAAGACATTCCTGCATAGTTTTGGGATGTCCGGGACTGCATGACAGCACCTTTGGTTAATGATCTGCCATTCAACCACATTCTACCTGTTCTGTCTGCTTGTTAATAATAAGTGACTGGTCTCTAGACCTCAGGATTCACACTCACACGGAGCTGCCTCCTTTCTCACACACACACACACACACACCCACCACCTCATCATGTTATCTGCTCATCCTCTTTTGTCTGCCTTGGTGAGGTGACTAAATAGATGACGACAAGCTCCAAAGGTTCAAGAACAACACGTAACCCTACACCTCTTCCGCCAAAAACAATAGACCACACCTCCATCCTCGCTCTCTTACTCAACCACTCTTGTGACCATATAAGGCAAAAAAAAAGACAGGGGAAGCCAGCAGCTGCTGCTGAACAAACGGGCTGAGGGGCAGAGTTGCAGATTTCTTCTAGTGACTCGGTCCCACTTTGCCTGCCTTTCCCAGAGCCTGAAACTGTTAAAGTTTGCTGCGTTTGTTTGAAATTAACTTGCCTGTCTGTCACTGATCCAAATGCTTTTGCAATGTTTGTGTGTGTGTGGAGGGGGGGGAGCAAGCAACTCTGTAACAACACCCAGATCTGGCACAGCCTGAGAGCATTCTGTGTTTATAGTAAATACATAGCTGTATTTATATTTGAAACACATGCTGCCCTCCACCTTGTTAGGTCTTCTTTCTTTTCCAGAAAAAATACCAACCCAAGATGGACAAAGCAACCACTGTTTGCTGTTTATATCACGCCATCTTCTTCCCATGCAACATACACATGCCTTACAATACCATAGTGACTTGGTGTGCATTAGACATGTTGTCAGATCAGTGCAGATGATAAATGAGCAGAGACACATCTGAACAAAAGAGGGAAAGCTTTGTGTATTTTCCCTTTACTCCACATTCCCGCGTTTTGAGAGTCAACATGTGTCTTATCACTCCTTCCTGTGTACTAATTACTAAGGAAAGGAGGAGGATGGGGCGGGGGGTTGATAGCAACAGGGTGAGACTGAACAACAGAAGACAGAATAAATACAACTAGTCCCTCTGCCTTAATCTCATTATTGTGGTTTTAATTATTCTTTATGGTTCTGGTCTTTTAGATACACATGTGGACTGAAGCAAGTTGCGTAAATAGTCTTGGCAGGGAGTTGTACATGACTGGGGAATGATGTTGAACAAAACACAAGGGTTGGTTGCTGGAGTGAACTGGACTCACTTTGGAGCGTGTGATTTTTCTCTCAGCGTGTGTCAGGTAAGAGGATCTGGGTCAGGCATGAGCATTAAACAGCCTATGTACTCTAAAGATTTGACACAGATCTGAGCTACTGGATATATACATGTATATGTTTCACGCATGAGTGCGCGGACACACACACACACACAGACGCACACATGAATTCACACAAGGAATTACACAGCAAGAGTGGTCAGTGAATTAACATGCCAGCCTTTTATCGTGCTGTCACTGAATGGCCCTTTCTTTCTGACTGGATCATATAATGGCTTTACACACCCTGAATTGCAGACACACCCTGCTGCTATTACAACCAACTGAAGGAAAAAGAGAGAGAGACTAGGTCACAGTGAAAGGGAGAGCGAGAGGCAGCACGAGGGAGGGAGATAGTGAGGTCAGAAGAGTCCATATTTGGTAATTTGTGCCTGTGTTAAATCCCACATTTCTGTCTGTGCCTAGTTCGGTTTGTTTTGTGTCTTATGCAATTGCTGTGTAATCTATGTACTTTTTCGGCACAAGGTTTTTATTATGTGTGAACTTTTTGTTATGTTGAACTCTGTTCATTTTAATATTGTTCCAATATAAGAAGCCCCTCTCTCTCTTTCTTTCTTCTCCTCCTCTAGGCCCCTCTCCTCTCTCTGCATCTGGTCCTGCTCAAGTACTGGGTGACAGGTTGACCTCTGACCTCCCAGGCTAAAGTTTCGGATATTTCCCATCCATCCCAGAGACGGAGTGAGTGTGAGGTTTATTGAATTTTCCAGGCAGGCACGCTGAACGTTCAGTGTTTGGCTCTACATACATGTGATGCCCAGCTGCTAAACGTATAGGAAAACACACACAGACACATTCCTTTCATAATGACACATAGCGAACATAAATCGCACGGTGAAAAGAAAATGTGATTTTCCTGTTTGTCAGTGGATGCCAGACATGCCTGAGCCCCTGTTATGATGTGGTTTTTTTGGCTAAATCAGCATAAGAGTTGCCCTTGTGTGGTGCAGATGAGAAATTGAATTGCACTGTGTGTTGATGTCACCTATAGAAGCAATATTTGCACCAGGTTTCGTGGAAAGTTGTTCATCCCAGGACCTCAAAACAGAATCATCATTTTCCTTTTCCTGCCTCTTATCTGGCATCACCCCCCAAAGTGTAGAAGCGAAGACAAAACATAAAGAAGTAGTAGTTGTCTGAGTAGAATTAACTTTACAATTCCTCTAAACCAGTCGTTCTCAACCTTTTATTTCACATCCCAGCCAGATATGAACTCAACAACACCTCCGTCATGTTCCAAATGTTCTCATTTTAACTGGTTTCAAACTGGACGTTATTTAACACAATTAACTATTCAAAAGTTTTCATTAATTGAACTGTCAGTGTTTATGTTGGTTTGGTCAAGTTTGCATTTGTATTACTTGTGGCAGAAGCTAGACATTTCAGCCAATTATGTAGTATAAAGTATAAATAGTTTACTTTTAGTTAACTATTTATACATTAATTTTAGTTATTCCAACTATTAGCTGTTTTGTGCATTTATCCATTACTACTTTTAGCTAACTATTCAAACTATGTAACGTAACAGTTATCTATCTGTTTTAACCATTAATCCATTACTTTTAGCTAACTATTTAGACTTCTCTTCTCTCAACCAATTATAATTTACTTTTTAAAATGTTATTTGTTGAGCTTATCCCCTTCAATCTTTCTTACACGTGCCCCTGGTTGGGAATCACTGCTCTAAATTGTCTTTCCATCTCAGTTTCTGTTACAACGCTGCTGATTTGTCAATCCATGCTTCACACTGAAAAAGTGAAAAATATTTATATTCCATTGCTAATGTCTCCCTGCTGGTCGTGGCATGTGCGTTGGCTCTGCGCCTTCAGTTCCACACGGCAAACTGGGTTCAGATCACCCAATCTGAATCCCAGGAGAGTATTTGAAGCAAACAGCACCACACTGCTCTCTTTTTATTCCTCATTTTCTAAATCCAATAAAACAACTATTTTCTAGAGACCTGTTGCTTTGTATTTGATTTCACCAACATAAACACATATATATCTATCTGTTCGTCTTCTCTATTGTTTACATTTCATGAGAACGTGTCAAGCCTTTTTGAAGAGCAGAGAAAAACCAATGTCAAGAGTGATTTAAAGACTGAACAAGTGTTTACCTCCCTCACATTAATTAGACAGTCACCTGCAGCGGTTCCCATGTAGTATTAACAAGTCTGGTCTTGAATGTAGGCTTACCTGTTTGAGCGATGGGACAACCTGTGTAAAATCACAGTAAATCACATAACTGAACTGCACTTTATATCTCCTTATCTCTTTGTATCTAATCATACTTTTTAGAGATGAACTGGTGCATTTAAATAAATGCAAAAGATCAATGCAAACTTCAAGTACATAAACACCGACAGGACATGCTGAAAAGTGCAGTTTTAGGCTATGTCACTACATAGTCCACTATATAATGAATTCGCCATTTTGTTGTGCTGTCTGAATGTACATTGAGAATTATTATGCCATATATAGTGGATGTAGCGCACAATGCATTGTAAAAAGGAGTATACAACCGATGGCCACTAACCAACCACTAGATACCATCATGCATTACGATGAAATCTAAATATCAGACAGACTGGAGGACAGAAAGCAGTGCAAAAACGTTTTTTCAATTTGGCATTATCTCCCTAGAGAGTGAATAGGGATGAGTGGATGATTTTGGACACAGCCATAATTTTAAAAGGAAAATTATGAAACTTTTGCTCCTCTATTTGAGTAGAGGATTATGGAAAAGCCTGTCATGACCAAACTAGGATATGACTGTTGAATTATCATTACAGTTTATCAATTCTATATGAGCTTTAATAAACTGAAACTGGGGTTCTTAAAGTGTTTTAAACTCATCTATCCTTATGTTTACATAGGTTTGCTCAAATTTTATCCAAAATAATATTACTTTTACTTTTTAAGCCAGAATAAACTGTTTACACAAAGTAATTTACATCAACTATCTGAATTCCCTAGGTGGAAACAGTAGGGTGAAATGATTTCTTTTTAACAGTGATATGGTCGCTGAGTTTTTTAAGTTAACAGTGAGAGGATCAAAGCCCTATGTACACAATATACCCTGCTAAATTGTCCTTGGGCTAGGCACTAAATCCATATCAGCTCCTGTTCTGTTGCTGACCTCTGACGTCCTTTTGGAGGGGAGAAATGAGCATGGATAAATATTAATATAACACCTATGAATATATCGTCTTCATTCCAATATCAGTCAAAGGCAAGTGTTGTATCAACAAGGTTAAAATATTGACAACGTTTTTGTTACAGTTAGATAATCCTCCTTTGTCTGTGGTCTGAATGTATTTGATGTGATGTGAGTAGCAGTATAGAATAACCCAGACAGGTCTGTGGAAGTGGGATTTTTCTGATATTTCGCAGCCTAACAGCAGAAGTAGTACCAAACACTGCTACTTGTTATCAAAGCAGACAGTGGTCAGATGGGATCCTGTTGACACAGGAGGGAGATGATGCAGTCCATCCTGAGAGTGACTGGTACTTATATGGTCATAAAAATCCTTACTATGCACATACCTTTCTCATTAAACACAGCTTTATCTGTATCCCCCACAGCCGCACTCTCCCCTCCCTCCTCACAACTCTTTCAAGTTCAGTGTTTCGCCCTGCCCAGTGGCTGTCACCCCTCCAGTGTGGATTATCAAAGCGCGGCTGCCATTGGCCAGAGGGGCGGTACGTCCGGACCAGGGCCCGCCTCGTCCTGGACCGCACCCCGGCCCAGGCTCGCTACGTACTAAGTGAAATTACGCGAACCAGTGAGCAGCCAGTGGAGGAGGGAGGGCCGAAAGAAGAAGGGAAGAGAGAGAAAAAAAAGATAGAAACAGTGACTGAAGTAGAGAAAGAGAGGGAGGAAACGAGCGCTGTAGTTTAGTCTGAACTCTCTGCGAAGCTGCTGTCGACGGGAAAAGAAGTTTGACTCACGGCGACGCTGACTGAGCCACCCGGTTGTTGTTAGCCACCCTCAGAAAGGCGTCCTGCACCCCAAAAAAGCAGGTAATATTTCCAATTTGAGCACTTTTGTCTGCCACGCTCTCTCCGTGTACTCTTCGCATAACTCATTCAATCTTGCCCGTCACTCCAGCAAGTGCAGTGAACCAGGAAGCTCGGTTGCTAACTAGTTCACTGCTGCAACTTCAGCAACCGCGCTGGGTGGAGGAAGCGGGACATCCTTAACAGATTTAAACGATGTTTCTTTAACTTAACAGCATCCGAGTTCAGGTTATTGTGTTCAAACCGTTGCTACACGTACATCCCCCCCGGGTCCTACGCCTATGCGTACATGTGTGTGAGACGGTGTTCGTCAGCATTGTGCAGCATTGTGGCAGTAGCGGAGCTAAAAGCCGTAACGGCACAGGCAGGAAGTGATTCGCTTGAATGAGTTGCAGAAAAAGGCCGGTGAAGAGTTTGAACTCAAGGGAGTGAAAGAAAAAATGAATTCAGACTACATGCATAGCGGCTCCGTTGGGGGACACGGTGGAGGGTATTGATAATATGTGTTTGGGTTGAACTTGTCGTTTTTGTAGCGGGCAGAAACAGACGCCGTGTGTGGCCGGTAATATGTCTGGCTGGCGGCATGACGTCACTGGTCCACCGGTGGACTGAAAAAAAAAAACCTCTCTGTGCGTTTCCGCCGCCGACTTCACTGAAGCATGTCGTCTGCATGTCTGTGTACACTGTCTTTCTTTATACCCCTGCTGATAGCATCCCGGGGTCCTTGAGGGTTTTTCAAGGGGCCCCCGGGAAACCTTGAATACATTTGACTGTGATTTTTGTCCGCTAGTGCCTCACATAGCTGGTCTTCATCATAGTTCTCCCTGATGGAACAAAATCAGATGAGTTGGACTAATGTGGATATTAAGTTAAGTTATAATGTGGGATTAAAAATCTAAACAACATACATTGTTTAACTTGTAAAATCAATTGAGATACATGATCTGTTTTTGAAAGAGGTACCATGACAAAATTAATGTATAAAATAGATAACTGTGACATGAACATTTTCAACTTTGACATTTAGCACAATATATGACCCGAGAGATAAACAACATCGAGAAGAGCAGTAGATCTCTCTTCCAGGATGGACAGACATAAATAATTGCCATATATACAGAGTAACCCAAAGTAGCGGTTGTAAAATCACAATTTGGACAGAATGACAAAATTAGGCAAATAAAGGACAAACATGATATTAAGGGTATGTTGAGTTTTTAAGACAGTGTAAAAGTAGTTGGAGTAAAAAATGTGGATCAGCAAAGGCTTAAAGTAACCTCTGGCCCCTATGTAATGCCGCCAATACATGGATGATTCATTCATTTAACCTAACACACACACACACACACACACACACACCTTAAAGCAACACACTTTGATTCCCAAAGGCCAATCTCAGACAGGTTTTTAGAGACTCAGACTTTCCTCAGATCTAGTGTGTCACACTCTCGTCAGGCCCATCTATGCTGTGTCACTGTTCACCTATGTAAGTGTTGTGCTCTCAGTACAGTTTGTTTGTTCTGTTAGATGGTACATCATTGTGTTTGCACTCTGGGAAGCAAACAGACTCTGGTATGCTTGCACACCCTACTGATTTTGGCAGTATGGCAAGTTGTGTGCCATGAAGTCAGACTTGAGAAAGCCCTCCAAACTCTGGTGCTCCTTCACGTAAACCTGCTTGCACATAGGGTGACATCTGGTAGGCCTATGTCATATGCTGTTTCATTTGCGTCATTAATCAAACCATCACAATTCGTTGTGCAATCGTTTCTCTGGAGGCCAGTTCTTCTCACTTATTGCCACTTTCGGTGCTGTTATGGAGCCCCCTGCAGAGATTGTTACATTCCATCATTTGTGTGTCAGCAATGTCCATGCTCGCGGCACCCCGGGAGAGTTATATACTGCAAGGCAGGCTGGACAAAATTACATACAGGCATCTTAAAATGTGAACGGGGAGCTGGCGTGCGAGGCTGTTCAATCTTTTTAAAATGATAGTCTGAGTGAACATGCCTGTGGAAGTTTAGATTTCATTGAAGGATGGTCGTCCTGGCTGAGCCAGATTACTTGCAGGCCCCTTGCTTTTGTTGCAAGTGAGAGTGCAGTGTGACACATTGACACAGTTTCTTCTGGTATGAAGTCTTAACAAATGTAAGATATTTCCAATCTTTTATCTGGGGTGTGTGTGTGTGACCTTTTTTACTGCATTCATAGATTAAATTATCCTGTAAACTCAAATTGTCAGGCTGAGAGAAGAGGAAAGCAAGATAACATAGGCTGGAAAAGCTTAAAAATAACAAATCTGCTGTATTTGAGCTACAGCTGCAACAGTCAGTTGAAGGAAAAATGTAATTGGCTACTTTTTTGATGATCAATTAATTGTGGATAATTTTGTTAAACAAATGTGCAAAAAATTCACCGGTTCCAGTTTTTTAAACTGAATAGTTTGTTGTCTTTTTAATGATTTGTAAATTGGAAATCTTTGGGTTTTGGACTGTTGGTCGGACAAAACAAGCTATTTGAAAATGTCAGCTAAGCTTTTGGAAATTGTGTGCAATTTAATTTCTGACATTTTAACTACTTATGGAATTGATGGAAAAGACTAAATGAACAACAAACTGTCATTAGTTGCAACCCTATGAGCCAAATCCTGCCACAATAATATACATGTTATAAGAGTTGACGAGGAGGCTTTTGGTTTTCTTTTGAGTACATTACAGTACGTGCGTTCTCTAGTAATACTTGACTATAGAATTAGATGTTGTCGACGGTTGGTGTGTCATGCATATCCTAGTTTTTCTACGCAGTCAGCTGAGGTTCATTCATGCAGGCAAAACATTCCAGTCTGAGCAGAGACTGTTAAGATTCTCCATTAACCGTGGCAGAGCTGATCACGCCGTTTCTCAGTATGGAGTTAGTTATAGTGTTGCTCAGAGTCGGCACTGGTTGAAACTCACTTATGTATATCCAGTCATGGACATAATGTGTGCTTTTTTTTTTTTCAGAAAGATTGCAGTGCAGACAGTATCAAACACACACTGTATGTGCTCTCTGTGCAGTACACTGTGCCATATATCACTAATGGTGGCCTTTAATTCAGCTTTTCTTGGATGTCTAGTCTATTTTTGTTCTGCCCAAACATTTCTTTTGGTTGACATAAACAGCATAATTAAGTTGCCTCAGTCAGAACAGTCAAAGTGACCGGGCTCATGGATAGAACTGCAGTAGTGCTGTACTGTGGTGGGTTTCCTGCTTCTTTTCTCTGCTGGTTTTTTTTTTTCTTTCTCTTCATTCCTTGTTGTCTGCCTACTCATCAGACCTTCCTCAGTAATCTCTGCTCTGTCCGCGTCCTCCTTCATGTTCCCTCCTCTGCTTCTTTTCCTGTGCTTGTTTTTTTTTTTTTGCCACCACCCCATCCTTTCCTCCCCCTCACTGCACGCACCTGTAAGGTTTCAGTACAGTTGAACAATACCAGGAAATGGTTGCGCTCTGTCTTGGACTAAATACAGAAAGTGCTAGTTGAGATTTCTGATCTCAACAGGCGGCCTTTGACCGTGCCTTTTATGATGATTACGTTATGTGGCTAATTAGAAAATATTGCTTTCGGTTTAGATTAGGTGATAGTGAGCACTTCTTTTCCCACAACTTCCTTGTAGAAGAGCGTTTTTGTCTGGATTTTCTTGTTAGCAGTCTTTTTAGTGATCGGCCTATTAATACTCTGCAATGCATTTGACTCATTAGTGTAAATACAGGTAATGCAATGTCAACTAAAGCTGTGCATTTATTCAGAAGCTGAGAGATGCCACATAACTATAAAACACAAAAGAGATCTGTTCAGTGGGGATTGCAGTAAAACACAGTTGTATTAACTATACATGTCAGAAAATTGTGTGTGTGTGAGAGTGTGTGTGTGAGTTGGACACCTGGTGTGTCCCTCCACAGAGAGAAGTTGTTAGTACGCTGGAGATTGCTCAACACATTCACCACAGACTCTTCAAACTCACTTTTGCACTTTGAACATTGAAACATGCTTAGTAATGGGATTTATCTTCTGTCTCCCATTGGACATTGTATTCCCAAATTGTATTGCACTTCAGCAAAATGTCCAGATTGGCAACCTTCTGTAGCATGTGGCTCCCCGAGGTCTGTGAACGCGTTGTTTGATGAGATGATTGTTTAAACGAGAGAGCCTTGTGTGCCTGTGCGCAACTCAAAGAGAGCGGCCCTTGGCCCTATGTAGAGATAACAAGTGATATGAGCCACATGAGGATCCAAAAGGGTGATCTAGTCTTGTGATGAGATTAATATTATGAGAACATAGAAAGTGAAGTAGGAATAGCAGATTTTCTTCCCTGGGTCTGACTGAAATAAAAGACCTAGTCGTGCCAGTGTAGCATTCCACAGAAAAAAGCGTTGCTGACGAACTGAAATGTGTATCTTAACTCCCCTCCACATTCTTTCACCGTGTGTTTAAAAGGCTTACGTAACCATCTATCTATTAAATGGTCAATACTGTCGGGGGGGATGTTAGTAAAAGGGCAAACTGGTGCTGTGTGGTATCTCTGTTTTGTCAAATAACCAGTCAATTGTGCATTCAATGGTGTAAAGAGATACTGTTTGAATGATAGATGTGGAATTTGTTCTTTGACTCCTGACAATAATGTGCTTATCAGACCAACACCCTATTTCCAATTATCTGTCCACCCTGTCATTTAACAATGGGCCTACCTTCAGACTCCCACTGGACAAACGGTTGATCAGAAAAAACTGATTCATTATGCAATGTTTCAACATAGCTGAAAACACTTGACTCGACACTTGCGTGGTCCACTACCATAAGCAGTTGTGTAGGTCAGTCATTCCCAACCAGGGGGCGGGGGGGTATGTGGAAAGACTGTGGAACAGCTCTGTTAGATTGATGAAATAGAAATGACGGTCTGAATTTAAAAATAAAATATATGTTCACATATTAAATCAGCTTTAAAACCTCAACACTATGGCTGAACTGAAACTAGTTGGCAGCAGAGAAGTTTAAACGGTTAGCTAAAAGTAATGGATAAATAATGGACAAATCATTGAAATCTAAAAGTAGTTGATAGCTGAAGTAATACATACATGGTTGAAATGCCCAGCTTCTGCCACACAAAGTGGTGATAGTGCAAACTTGACCACACTGACTTTATGAAAGATTATTTTAAGTTCCTATATTATGTCTTCTTTTATACCATATAGTAATATAATAACATCCTGTTTAACATCAGTTCAAACAAACACATATGACTGAGTATCTGACAGCGCTGTAGGGTACATGAGACAAAAGGTTGGGAGCCACTGGTATAGGTGACGTGCTGAGGGCTTTAGTAAGACCTAATAGGGGCCTCTGGTTGTAAATGTTTGATGGCGTTGGCCAGCTTACAGTCGAAAGTGAAATTGGATCCTGGTTGGGGCAGGAATGTGAAAAGTAATGTGGAAAGTGATGTAGATCTGTCATGCAGTGTGCTTATTTTCCAGCAAGGGCTTAATTTTTGTCTTGGCCCACAGAGCCGCTCAGCGTGTGCTCAAGGAAGCGCCACCTTCCCTCCTCCTCGAAAGACTCGCGCACAACAAGTTCCGCAAATGGCAAAATAGTTTTCTTCATTTGTCATTTCCCCTTTCTTCCCCTCTCTTTTCCTTGCCCCACCCATCCCACTTTCAGAGAGGGGGGGAGGGTGCCAACGTGTGGGCCCACAATGAATTACGACTGACTCTGTACCTCTCTAGTCGCTGTCTGGCACCCCCTCCCACCTTCAGGGGGGAGCGAACTCGCAGTCAGTCAGTCATTGGACTGTGATGGGGATGAAAGTGATAAAGCCAAGACGCAGGAGAGTTTGACGCTAGAAATGTAGTTTTAGAGTATTTGTTGGAAAGGGTAATATAAACAGAGCCAAGCAGACAAGGGTGAAAACAGTGCACAACAATAACCACAGCTGGAGGAGGACAACTGAGGACGAGCAGATTAGGCTAGTTGGGATGCGGCGAGAGGACGCACTTGGTGGGAGCACAATGTTATTGACTTTGCTGTCGTTCTATTAATGTTCCTGTCAATGGGGCAGTCAACACGGCACAGCTGGTTCATAGGTTCCCTTTAGCCAGGACAGGAGGGTTTGACTGTACATGGTCATGCTGTGTTAGACTCCTGGGTTTTATAGTTACTCCCAGAGAGTCAGTGAGGTGGAAAGGAATGAGAGGGAGTCTGACTGATGGATGGATGGCCTCAGTTTTATAAAGATCAAGGTTGACCTGCTTTCTAAACAGGACAAGTGGGACTCAAAAGGACGCTCTGTAGCTCTTCCCTTTTCCTCTGCTCTCCTCATTCCTCCTCCACCTCTTTCTCAAAGGCCTGACTACTGCGCTACTTCCTCTTTGCAACCACATTCTGGTCTCTGTGATGAGGCCGGTTTCTAAAACGGGACTCCGTTCTCTTCCTGGTGTTATTTATTTTATGGTTCTTCTTTCAAGTAGGCCGTGGCTTTGACCGGACACTGCTAACTCAGTTTTCATTTGGGCATTTTTAGAATATAATCCTTTAATGGTATCTCAGTCAGGTTTCATAAAGTTGAGGTGTTTTTGGCAAGGGTTGGTTTTGGGATGGCTGTGTGTTGGACTTACTGCCATGTATTCAATTAATTAGTAATCCTTGTTATGACTATCTAGACCACCTAATCTCATCGTAAATGGGTCTCAACAGAATAGATAGTGAGTGCTTTTACAGCCTAGCGGTGTTGCAAAGTGACAAGGAATCAGGGAAACTTAGATTTTTACAGGATTATGGAGGTCTTGGCAGGGCGGCAGCAGGAACCCAAGCCATGAAACTCAAGTCAGGCTGGGGGGCGTGATGAGTGTTGATGCACACTGTTCTATCTCAAAGTCAAGTCAACATCCATTTCAGCCTCCGCAAGAGAAGGCCTATGTCTAAAATAGTCTGACTATTCTTTATCCCTCCACTTCTTTCTACTTTCAATATAGAACAGCGCTTGTCGAACTAGAATAGCTGTTTGAGTAATTTTAGTCCTCGTGGCACTCTAGAGAGGTAGCCTAAAGTGTGTCACTGAGATATCTGTGGCAAGCATGTGAGTTGGACAGAGGCAGACAGACAGAGCTGAAATGCTTAGCTGATTGTCAGAAAATTAATGAGCAACTCTTTTGATAAAACCATTGCCTAGTTTCAGCTTCAAAACTGAACGTTTTTGCTAATTTTCTTTTATGTGACCGTAAATGTCAGTGTTTTGTTTTTCTTGCCAACAGAAGTCACCTTGACGGTTTAACTTTTATCTGACAATTAGACTAAAAGGATTAATCTAGAAAATGACTGGCAGATTAATTAATAATGAAAACCATTGTTAATTGCAGCTGTAGTCCAATTGTGTCTTTCCAAAATATACAATCAGGCTGAAGCTGTACTGCAACATTAAACATCTGTGATCTGCAGTGTCTTGTGAATGAATTCACAATAACCGATATTAATTACCTAGTAGGTCTCTCTTTTAAACATTACATGCTGTTTTTGTCATTTGACTGCAACAACACATAGTGTCTGTATTTGTTAGAAGTGCTTGAGATTAGTCCTAAAAACCCCAAAACGAGTCAGCATTTGCCCCTCCGGTTCCCTTGTGTCAAAGTCAGTGGTTTTTCTAGAATGGGATTTTGGTTAGTCTGGGGTTAACACAAGCTTAAGAGATTTTCATGGTTTGTTCTGCGACATAATTTACATCAGTAAGTATCCCACTCAATTTTTACTTGTATTACAAAAGGTGCTTGCTAAAAGGTGGCTAAATGAGACTACAGAGGTTGTCGGGGACATTTAAACGTCATCACGTCAAACACAAACTTATCTGTTCACTTGTTCATCTGTACAGCCTTGTTGTGTTTATACTCGCTGTATACTATTTCAATTCAAACTTTCTGGAAAGCTTTTGTAGAAGAGGTAAGCGTGCAAAATCAAATTACAAGTTGGAAGCATAGTGGATCGTAGTTCCTTTATAGCCTAGCTTTTTACTTGTGGCGATTTGCATTTACGCTATACAAATCGTAAATTGTGAAGATTATCCTGCTGAACAAAACACGTATCAAACTTTTCTTTTGCCACAGAGCTTATTTTTGCAATAATCAAAAATCCAATGGAAAAGTCCCATTTGGCTTTTTGTCGAGGGGACAAGGGAGATTCCAACTTCCTACAAATATGTCATACCTGCAGTGCTCTATGGTGGCCAACATGTCTCCCTGGTTGCAGTGGTGAAACTTGTGAAGTTAAAGCAACACCAGAGCTTTGGGTGTGTTCAGGCTGTTCTGTTTCACTCCTTGTTTTTGCCAAACAACAAAGCTGCAGGGATCATAATCAGTCATGGCTCATATTCAACCCTGCATGAGGCCAACTGATCCAAATATACTGGACTGAGTAATGGTCAAGTGGATTTTAAAGGAGCATGGGAACATACTCGGACACATACACAAAGGGAGCGCTCTGGTCTCTTCGATCCATGCAGCTATGGCTGTGCTGCCAGTGTGAGGTGATGCTGATCTCCCCTGAGTGATGAAACCCCTAAAGGCACACATGACCTGCTGATGTGATGGGAATAAGGGGAGGCCAGAAAACAGGAAGGGAAAGCCAGACAATAGCTTGGAGAGAGACGTAAGGGGGGAGCATAGAGGATAGAAATTTGTGGAATGCCTTTGCTCGCTGTCTCTCCCTGATAAAGAGTGAGTATGGGAGGAATGCGACCCTGAAAAGACTGGATAAACAGAAGGGAAGGGGGGTCGTTAGGATTCTGTAGAGGGAGAGGAGGGTGACTTAAGGCAGAGGAGGGAGCTTAGAGCCAGCTGAGATGTATAGCAGGACTAATTTGCCCCACGTTCTGTGCACAGGATGGGGTCGGTACATGAGATGAGCTGGGAGACGGGTTGAGCAGTGATGGACGTCAGCTGTAGTGCAGCCTGACAGAGCGTTGATAGAGGATGGAGGGAGGCAGGGGTCATGAGAAGAATGGCTCTCCCTCTGCTCTCTTTCTCATAGATCAGGGTTAATGTACTGGAACAGACGGGAACGACATAACACTGTTAAACGCAGCAACCTCTACAATTCTGTTCTCTAAAGATTCTCAAAAGTCTGACTTTTTTTCATTACAGTTGAGGAATGCTGCTATAGGTAGTTTGTATTTTGTTAGGAGCATAGTTGAGGGAGTTTTTCAATGTGTTTTTTTTATAAACCGTGACTAAACCGTGATGGATACAGAATTTGTGAGGCAGATATCAAATAGTAAATAGACAATAGTAATTTCTTTAAGACATAAACAACAATCTTAACATGGAATATTGTGACCAAGATAGATGCTGATCTGGACATTTAAAGTAAAAAAAAAAAAAAATCTAACTCTCACTTCTCTCTGGTGGACAAACATCATCATAATCATTTCCAAATTAACTCCTACCTTTTAACTAGGGAAATGCAAGCCTTGTAAGATCAATATATTTTTAATTTTTTTACTACTCTTGCATTGAAAAGGCAACAGTTTCTGCACTGTTGTATACAAGCAGTTATTAATAATGTTGAACATGAGAATTTGGCACCAGATCCTCGTCGCACTGGATAACATTGCTGTGCGGAAAGACTGTCATGGACATATGAAACACTTGCAGCTGATATATTATTTCAGACCTGATGATGCACATAAGACTGTGCTGAGTCTGACCTCTGCTGTGATTTTTTTCCTAGTGTAACACATCATATTCACACAAGCCGCTATAGAGCAGCTCCCAGTTTTCCGTGGAAGGTTAAGGAATATTGAGAGAGGCTAAAGACCCTAGTGGTTCTGGGAAAATGGTGTCATGCTCCTGCTGTTTCAGAATGATAATAGAGATTGTAAAGTCTGGGGTCCTGATGTCACTGAAAGCACAGCATGTAAAGTGAATTGCCTTTAAGTCTCTCTGCACTTGCTTTAGTTGGGTAGGTTGGCTCAAGCACTCTGCCTTTTTTTTGTCCTCTATACAGGTAATACTCGTTTAGTCACTTTCCTTATGGGTTAAACCGCAACACTCCTTGTCAACACGATGTGATTTATTAGCTTTCAGAGGTGTATTAAAGCAGAAATGGCTTGTGCCGAGCTTGTTGTCTATTGACGGTGTTGTCATCTTTGATATTAAGCTTCTGCATGCAGCATTTAGTGTCAACCATTTGGTAACCTCCCACCACCAACCATCAATCTGCTCCTCGTAACACAGCATTGAAAGACAAATAGTTTGTAGGCAGTCCTCCAAGTGCATAATCACTGCAGGTGATACATAAATTGTGTATTGAAAGTGCACAGCACATGTTGACTCTAACAGTTTGTTACCCACTTCTACTCTTGGGCTGCAACAGATGTGGGTCACCATGGGCCTTTTTCAACAGCCAGATTCTTGTTTTCACCTGACTGTGAGGAGTTTCATCAGTGGCCCATTTCCACTGCAAAAACCTTTTTTATTTTTTATTTTTAGGAAATGGAAAGCTTTACTTGCATCATGACCACAATAACCTAGCTCCAGTTTTTGTCCCTGTCCCCCAAAAAGTACCAGACACAAACCTTCACTGCCACTCAGTGATTGTTGCTAGAATCAACATTAGGTCTGAGGATATGGCAAAGTCTAAAAACAGAAATGCCTAACGAGATTGTATGCTACCAGGAAAGACAAACAAAACTGGGACTTTATTAATTGTTAAAGTGCTGTTCTGTAGTAAATCATAAAGAAACTGAACAAAAATGATTCTGAAACAACATGTTACTTTATCTGTAATCCTTTCATCTTTACAATTCAAGCAGAATGCGAACAGGAATGTACAAAGGGGAATTTTGTTTCCTAATTTAGTTCCTGGTGTTATTCCTTAGAAATATTTGGTTATTCTAAGGGCTGTATTTCATGCAAAGGTTTACTCTTATCTCTCCAAGGTTGCCCACAGTCAACTCCCCTCCCCCTTTTAACAGACAGCCAGACAAACCAGTAGGAACAGCCACAAAGTTGTGCTCCCTCACAGGCTTCCCACCAGCGAACGCACAGTTGTTTGTCAGAGCACCCAGCCAAACTGGAGGCACCTCTGCTGGGAGATTAACTTAAATCTCTGTGATCCTGTGCAAATGTCTCTCCTCTCTGTCACCCAGATGGCCCAGCAGCTGGAAATTTGTGGAAGTATTCACAGCAGTTCGCCAGAAGTAACACAGAACCTTGTCTGACATGGTTGTGTTTTATGTCGACCCGACATATCTTGAGCAGGCTCTTCCTTTTGTACATCCTATCAGTGGTGACCTTTGCATTCCTCAGAGATTGCATGTGAAGATGGAAGGGTAGAAAAGGTCTGGCCCTGTAAACGAAACCTTTCATGCAACAACCTCCTTTTTTCTTTCTGCCAGACGTGTAGCAAATGATATATAGAATTACATTTTAGTGATGGATAACAACCATTTAAATGTTTTGTGTTTTGGATGTCTGGGTTCGTAACCTGTCAATGATTTTTCTCAATTTCCCAGTTCTAACTACATCGTCTTCCTTTCCCTCTCTAAAACAGCCACGATGTCAGCCGCAGACAAGTTCCTGTATGTAGACCGCAATCTGGTCAACAACCCACTGGCACAGGCTGACTGGGCCACCAAGAAGCTGGTATGGGTGCCCTCCGAGCGCCTGGGCTTCGAGGCCGGCTCCGTGAAGGAGGAGCGCGGCGACGAGTGTGTGGTGGAGCTGGCGGATTCCGGGAAGAAGATCAAGGTGAACAAGGACGACATCCAGAAGATGAACCCGCCCAAGTTCAGCAAGGTGGAGGACATGGCCGAGCTCACCTGCCTGAACGAGGCCTCTGTGCTGCACAACCTGAAGGAGAGATACTACTCTGGTCTTATTTACGTAAGTATGATGCAAAACTTTCCTCGTCATCTTGTTCATCATCTACTTTTTTCTTTTCTTGATGTGCTGCTTGTCCACCAAACAATAATCAGGGTAACTTGGTCTCACGGACACGGTTTAAAGCATTTTTCCATTGTAATTGTGATGAAATCCCCACTGACTTATAGCCAACAATCTGCCATGACTTGTCACCAAACCAGTTCATCTCCCCGTCCCACCTCCTGTTTAAGAAAGCCCATTGTGTGCACATTGTTGCTGCAAAGAAAGTGTGCAGTCTGTTAACAATAAGGAGTATGCAGGCGTTTATCTGCACTCTTTGCCGCTGTCTCTATTCCCTCTAGTGCTGTCTTGTTTGCTCGCTCCCTTCTCTCTCTGTGTGTGTGTGGAGTTGTCTTGTAAACAGGAAGCTCCAGAGAACAATGCAGTCCAGAGTATGAGAGATGTAAAGAGAGTTAAGAAAGGGAGGGACTTCAGATTCCAGTTTTTGCAGAGATGGACATGGAATGTAAATTGTGTTGTAACTGCCCCTATAATTAATGTTATTTATCCCCACGAGCTGGGCTGGGAGTGATTTGGTGGTGTGACCCGGTCATATCAACACAGCCCGGTGTCCCCTCCCTCCCTCGCTCCCTCCAGAGATGCAGGCTACGGTTGGTTAGAGTGACAGTCTCTCAAGAGAGAGCGGGTGTACAGCAGAGGGAGATATGCCTGGTACTGAGATGTTTTGAGGGCAGCACAGGAATGCAGCTCATAGAAAAAAGAAAATCTGAATCTGAGAAATGACTCCAGATACACAAAATAAAAGCTGTGGAGTTTATAGAAAGGAATGGAGGAGGTTCTTAATGTTGGCCCCAATGCGGAAAAGATCATTCTACTACCATGTAGATCTGAGATTTGACCTGTCAAAAGTAGCTGTAGTTTTACAATACCATGGTCAATCATCAGTTTAAACTTGCTGCAGGGTGGGGTTGAGATTGCATAACATAGGGTAACAAATCAGAGTTCATGAGAAACTTTGAGCTCCCTGTTGATGGGGGATGGGAAGGCCTTATTATTGAATCAGTGCAGAGGGAAACTTTATAGTTTCACAGAAGCACATTTCTGGGGAAGCACCCGTCCTTGCACATTAACATATGAACCGATTCCCAGTCAATGATCACGATTCTAAAGGAAGACTTGCAAAATCTCCTTCATGGTATTTTCTCGTCGAGTCTCTAGGATTTGTCCTAAAATCAGTGTCTCCATCCCATTAAACGCCAAAACCCTCCTCTGCCACTGGTACCTTCACTACTACTTCTTATTCCATGCTCAAGTGCAGCTTTTAGAAATGCAGCTTCTCTCTGTCCTGCAGACATACTCGGGTCTCTTCTGTGTCGTCATAAACCCGTACAAGAACCTGCCCATCTACTCGGAGGAGATTGTTGACATGTACAAGGGCAAGAAGAGGCACGAAATGCCACCTCACATCTACGCCATCACTGACACAGCTTACAGAAGCATGATGCAGGGTAAGTGTCAAATTGTTGTATTGCATGAGAAAATTGGAGGGAAATAATGAAGTGGAATTTATATAAGCATCCCTAAGCTTGTAACATGGGTCCCTTTTTAAACATCATTATTAATGAAACTACTGTTCTGAGTGGTACCACACAGGGCTATAAACTATAAGACTCCTAAGAGACTGCATTCTACGCATACATAATGTAAAATCGGCAGTTTATTTGTTTCAGTACCCTCTCTGAAAGGCTTAATGAGAGTAGCTTATATATAGAGTTTGGGCCTTCAAATGGAAGACAGTCAGAACAAATTGCTGCAGAATATTGGATTTGAACCTAGCACAGTATTTCATATGGACGCTCTCAATTCTAGCTAAAAAGGTTTTATTTAAGACATGAGGCTTGTGTGTCTCCTGTACGGCTCCATTGTCACATTCTTTGGAAGGATAACATACAAAGGATGAAAAAAAGCTTAGTGATTTATGTTAGAACAATATCCTGTCAAATGCACCTCTTACTTTGCTAGTGCAGATCTTCTGTGTTTTGCATATGTCATCTTGCTTTTTTGAGACTTTTACACTTGGTAAAAGTATTTGCTGTAGGACTCTTGTATTGTAAAGTGTTTTTCTTTAGTCCACCCCCTGTATGTACTCTCTTGGCCTGTTTTTACCCCTATTTTCCTGAGGTGCTGAGCTGTGTTGTCTGTCATACACACCACCCAAACAACTCTCCCGTCCCATTGGTGCTCTTTTTCTGCATGTTTGGCTCCAGCAAAGTGTTCAGGGCACATTATGGCTAATTAGTTGGTTAGTTAGAAACCCAGCAGCACCTCTTTCCAGTCACAGGATGCCGGATATTGATTTCCTGTCTGTGGCCAATGTACTTCCTGCTGTACAGACAAAACTGTATGCACTGTGGTGATAACATATGCTAACTAACGTGCAGCATTGCTGTTCTGCAGTCGCGTAATCAACATTTGCACATCTTTTCTGCAGATCGTGAAGACCAGTCCATTCTTTGCACGTGAGTTACAAAAATATCCACATAGACATCACAATATTTTTTTATCCTTTTTTTTTTACTATTCACTGGAACTCCTTTGTGTTTTAGACCATCCTCCTCTAAATCCTTTGAGTCTGTTTTTTTTTCTGTGTCTCACAGCGGAGAGTCTGGTGCTGGTAAGACGGAGAACACCAAGAAGGTCATCCAGTATCTGGCTCACGTGGCCTCTTCTCACAAGACCAAGAAAGATCAGGTCAGTCCTGCCTCTCATCCACACGTATCATCCTTCAAAACTTCCTCCTATCACTCCTTTACATCTGCCATTCATTGTATATTTAAAATTAATCCCTTCACATCTGGCATTTAAAAAAATATATTTTCAAGTGAGACACAATTGCTAATTCCTTCAGTGCTTTTTATCTTGCAGCAACATTTTCCTATCTCTTTGCACACTCGAGCAACCACTTTCTATCACGTACATGCTTGTTAATCCATCATCACATTGTTGTAACAGCTGATCTGTGGTTCAGGTGCCACAGAGAAGAACTGCCATCAAAGGAAAATGGGCGACAATGATGATGATAGCCTTGCAGTAACAGGGGGAAAAAATTGTGCAGATTTAAAGGCCTCTGGCGCTTTGACATTTTATTTAGACCAGAGGCCTTACTTTAGCTGTGATGTACTTGGTTTTGCTGATTTTACTGAATCTTCTCATCAGAAATGAAACTCAGTCGACTGCCCAGCAGTCGAGCATTATGTCAGACTCTGCTAGGAAACCTGCACTACTGTTGTGTGGCCTGCCAGCTTTATGATAGATGCAACATAGTGGGGTTTGATGAAAATCGCATTTATCGTCCCTTTTTTGAGGTTGTTGTATTTCTTTTCCCATCAACAGAACAGCTCGATCCTGTCACATGTGAGTTAACTCTCTCCCTCCATTTACACTTCCTCCCCACCTGCTTCTGTCATCACCTTCCTCTTCCTCCACCCCTCATCGTCCTTCCGTCCCCCCTCGCTGAAGCGCACTGTTGTGGGAGTCACTTTGTATTAAGGGCAGAGGTGACATGTCTTGCCAGCCAATAGGAAGAACGGAGGAAGTTGGTTTGCAGATCAGTGGCATCCGTATGTGTTCCTGTGAAAAATTCAGCCAGACAATAGTAGGATAAGGGGGGGGAGCCATGCTGAAAAAAACACAATTTTTGGTCTGAAAGATATATTTATATTTGTCTGGTTGAATTTTTCATTATTTGTATTGCTACTCTTATACGCGAGTCCAAAGTTTGACTTTGCTTTTCTCTTTTTTTTTTTTTTTTGCAATAAAAATTGGTGGGGGGGGGGGCATTGTATGTTAATACTATAATTGCAATCAACAAAATA